>JAWQEG010000247.1:1317500-1505000 GCA_033782935.1 Petrolisthes cinctipes
TGTTAGCCACGCTATCTCCCTCTCCCCTCCTGTATCCATCCCCTATCTCCTATAGTGACATGTCATAAAATCCGCACTCTGTGGATAAATAGACCCTGTTTTGACTCGTACACTCAGACACTGGAGTGACTTGGTAGCGATTGGTGGTGTGATTTGGTCTGCAGAGAGAAGCTTGTGGTTACGTCCGTTGTAGTACATACCCTGTCTAATCAAGTACTATTGTATATTTCCTCTTTGCATATATTTCTGTGTAAACTCATCCAAGTCAATATAATTATATTTAAGTGAGTAAATTTACTAAGGAATTTCTGCTAGTATTAAAGTAAATTTTTAAATGTCATAACTCAGAACTATAACTATTGAGTAGTTGAGTGAAGTCTCATGTGTATTGTGTGACGTATATGATGATGACTATTATTAATCAGGAACCAATTTAAAAACCGTAGCAGAGAGACCGCAAAATCCACTCCTATTATTAGCCAATCTGTAAATACATCTCTACAACCTAAGCCATCCCATAGTGTCTGCAGTTCCTCACAGGTATATACACACCTAGAAACACACACACTCACACATCACCGAAGTCCCAACGTAAACCGCATGTACAGTACATCTTGTAATAATGATTTGTAGATCGATTCTGGAAGAAGGCAGGCTTAGTTAGGCCGAACTGTACTGTTGCCTGTTGTCAGTGGAACTCCTGTTATTTCATTGTGTGTATATATATATATATATATATATATATATATATATATATATATATATATATATATATATATATATATATATATATATATATATATATATATATATATAATTCTAAGCAAAAATGTCTCTATGATGAAATGTCAAATTATACATAATTTAGCTGTTACAATACATTTATAATGCTGTATTAATTAAGGAAGACGAAATGTGAAGGGAAACCCACCTACACTTTGTACATCTTTATTCATTGATCGCTACAGTGTACATATTTTTGCTACAATCGAATGAATATGTTCAAAGTTCTATGTTTTCATCTGCAACACACTCTATTCCTGTACTTTAAACATCTGAAACATATCATCAGAAATCTAAGACAATAAATGTATTGTAACAGCTAAACTATAACTCGACATTTCTTCATAGAGAAACTTTTGCTTAGAATTATTCAAGATAAAATTCCAAATATTATATACAGTGCGCGCCAAAATAGATGACACAATTCCCGCAAAGTAACGGCCTCCGTGCGCAATGTTAGTTAGTGTTGGATATTTACCCCTGACAAATTGCAAGGGTTACCAAACCGCCAATGACTTGTGAGAATATAGCGAGTGCGATTTCTATGTACAAAGCTGGTAAAACATTTAAAGAAATAGTTAGAGTAACTGGTGTTAAGCACAGAACAGTGTATCGCTGGGTTAAAAGTTTTTTAGGGATGGTGGCAAGGAAGCTTACCCGCTACAGTTACTAGAGCGCTTTCCCTTCTCATAACATTTCCCTTTTCATAATATTTAAAATGTTCTCACAAGCTTTATATATATATATATATATATGCAGAATTATTTTAAAAAATTCAACTGCATGAGGAATCACCAACCTGGTCAGTGAAGGGCAAGTAACAATGATTGCGTTTGCCATTGAGAATGGTGATTGGAAGGCTTGGGGAGGAAGAGGGTAGTGTGTGAAGGCTAGGATCTGCCTGGGCCAGGCCAGTAAGCCATAGCTGGAGGCCTGGTTGGCCCAAGTAGCTAGAAAATTCCAGTCATCACTCACCACCATGATGGTCACGCACCACCACTCCCGCACTCCCTGCATGATCAACGCAACCAGTATTAACGAATAATGAGTAATGAGCAGGGTACTCCGCCATTACACGAGTGTTTTTCTATATTGCAGGATACCCTGCTTCTACTTAAGCTTAGTTTACACATACGCGAATAAGCTCCTGATGCACCCATGAATAAGCAGAATTTTGACTACTTTTAAAATGAAATCCTTATTGGCGACCATATTCGGGTACTTCGGCGGCGATTCGGGTGCTTCTTCGGCTGTTCGTGGTGCGTCACGAAATGTTGTTGGGCAACTTTTCTCTCACTTGAGGTCATCTTCATGTACAGCTTTCATTTATCTTATATTTGATGTGGCCAATCCTATCACACTCCAACGTCTCCTTCGCAACTTTGCTGATGCAGCCACATCCTGTGGACACATCGTTAACACTGCCAAAACTAAGCTTCTTGCTCGCTCTCCCTCCACCAGATTTGCATGCAAAACCCTAACCCTACTTGGCAAAAAACTCGATGTTGTCCAGGATTACACTTACTTTGGCATTCCCATTTCCTCACCCGGTAACCCCTCCGTGATAGTTTGCGAGCTAGACTTCACCCCCTCCGCCCCCATTATATCAGGCTCACGAGGCGTCAGTATTCCCATTGCTCGGTCATTTTATATAATGTATGTACCTTCTCTTCTTGATTACCATGCACTTCACTTGTCTCTCTTCCCTCCTACCTTGCTCAAACCTCTAGAAACACTTCAAAATGAAGCTATCCGTATCATCTTACACTGCCCTAGATCAACTCGAATAGTCAGCATGCTTACTGAACTTAACCTCTCTCCTATTATCAACAGAATACATATGTTAGATATCAGTTTTGGCACGCAATGTCTGCCATCTTCCCCTTCTCCCACTTCCAATTTTACCCCACTTTTGGTTAAGGTCATCTCTGACTACACTAAACTGGAACAGGTCAAGCAGGACAACACCCTTGGCCTAGCATCTTGGCTTCACAGAATCCGTTCAACACTTTGCCCAGTTCTACATTTAACTGGTAGGGATCCTAGTGATATTCGTCATGACCTACTCACACCACTTCACACCTACTCGTTCCCTCCAGTTTGGACTAGAGTCGCCCCAACTATCATATACACACCTCATAGTAAACACAAGGACCGTCCACCACTCCTTACACAATTTTCCATACTAGACACACTCTCGGATGCTTCCAAGCAATTTCCTGCCCCTCCAATTCATGTTTACACCGATGGTTCCTTACTGGCGACTGGTAAAACAGGGGCTGCCTGTATTGCATTCAACTCTGGTTCTCCCACCTTCTCAACGCCTCCCAGACTGAAGTAGCAGTACCCAGTGTGAACTGTCTGTCATAAATTCAGCTCTTATCTACCTCACCACAGAAGGAATATCTGGTCTCATTATCAGCGATTCACAGGCAGCCCTTATTCGTAATCCTCCACCCCACCTCCCCCTCCTCATCTCCTCCCTACAACACCAACTCCATCTTGCCACCACACTTGGCCTTTGTGTCTCTTTCATCTGGATCCCTGCTCATGTAGGTCATGACCCACACGACCAGGTAGATAGACTTGCCAAAACTGCATGCAACCTGTCCCAGCCTACTGTACACCTCCCAATCTCCAAAAGTTTAGTTAGACGAATTCTGCGTGATGAAACACGAGAGGACCTGGATCTCCGCACTGACTCTGAACGACGTGACAGTTTCTCCATCCCTCACTATGACTGGTACCGTCAGTGGGGCACCTGTATGGAAGGAATCCCACCCTCACTCGCCGATGTGATGTAGCCGCTGCTCGCATCCGTATGGGATACCGATCCAGGTGGGAGGTTGCAAGGCAGCCGACCACAGACTAGACAATGTGCAAACTCTGAACAACTTACTTTCACCTTACGTGCCCAGCAAGTACAGCCTCAATTCAGCCACAGATTTTCTACAAATTCTCCGTGATTCTCCTAAAGTAGACAACCATATCATCGCCTCCCTGGATGTTGAGAGTTTGTTCACTAATGTACCAGTGGATAAAACTATAGACATCATCCTCCACCGGGTTTACGAACACACAGACCTCCCACGACTGGATATCCCCAAGACCTGCCTCAAGACTCTTCTTGAACTCTGCATCAAGGAAGCTCCATTTATTTGCCCCCGTGGCTATATGTATCAGCAGATTGACGGTATAGCGATGGGTAGCCCCCTGGGGGTCCTCTTCGCTAACTTCTTTATGGGTAATGTTGAAGAGGACCTCCTCAAACATAATCGCCCATCGATATACTGTCGGTATGTTGATGACATTTTTGTTCAAGTGAAGGACCTAGACGAGCTGCTACTACTACAACAACGGTTTATCTCCTCGTCTGGTCTGAACTTCACCTACGAAAAATCAACGGATGGCAAACTACCCTTCCTGGACCTCTTGGTTGCCCACCACAACGCATACTTCCAAACCACAGTGTACACAAAGTCCACCAACAACGGACGGTGTCTAAATGGTGACAGTGAATGCCCCAAGAGATACCTCCAATCCACCATCTCATCCTACGTCAGGAGGGCTCTCTCCCACTGCACCAGCTGGAGAGACACACACCAGGAACTAGAACGTCTCACCCAAGTCCTGGTAAACAATGGATATTCTAACACAGACGTCTCCAACACCATCAAATTCCAGCTAGAAAAATGGTACGAAGTGAATCCCCCAACCAAACCCAACAGTGATATCAAACTTTACTACCGCAACTACATGTCCTCCGACTACAAGACTGACGAGACCATACTAAGGGACATACAAAAGAAGAATGTCCACCCCACCGACCCAGACAGCGAGATCAAACTAGTAATTTACTACAAGTCTCCCAAAACCTCGAACCTCACCCTACACAACCGACCTACTACCTCCAAGAGCCCGATGAACAGTGACCACGTGATTTACCAACACACCTGTAACAGTGTGGACTGTGAGCCTCACCACTATGTTGGTAAAACACAAACATCACTGTCTCGTCGGCTCACCATGCACCTCCAGTCAGGGTCTATAAAAGACCACTACCGCACCCACGACAACCAAGCTCTGATACGAGACAAACTAGTAAATAATACCACCATACTAGTCAAAGAAACAGACAGCAGACGACTCTCCTACCTAGAAGCGATCTACATAGAAACCCTACAACCCTCTATAAACAACCAGACACAAGACCTCCAAATACTGCCCTCCAGAAAACGACACATCACCACACCTCCAACACCTACTGACCCACCACAAGCATCTAACATCTTACCCACCACCACTACAACCAACCAACAACTCAGACGTAGCACCAGAATCAGAAGCTACCCCCCATCCACCAATCACTAGGCCTCTGATATGGTGGCCCCGCCCACCCCACGTACGGAAAACAGATAAATACCCCTCGCCTACTCAGAATCGCCACTTCCTCCTAAAGATGTCCAATGTACTGGACGAAACGTCGACCTCCCCCAACAACTCAACATTTGCCTCACTTATCCACCATCTAAGTGAAGACTTAAGAAAAACTGTAAGAGACATTGAATATAAATAATAAACTCATTAATGCAGAACAAGCCATTTCCTTCAACCTCGTTTGTTTGAAAGAGAATATACTCCCTGGCTACACCAATATATATATATATATATATATATATATATATATATATATATATATATATATATATATATATATATATATATATATATATATATATATATATTATTGTAAATGTCACTGCTGGAGGAGGAATAATACTCGGTGACTATAAATTCTGAGGTTGTTGTTTCTATAAACTATTTAGTTATACGTGACCATAAGATTATATTAATAATTACTGGAGGGGGACAACCATTATCGTTACAATGTCAGCAACATCAATAAAACAGTTATTAAGATCATTCAGAGTAAATTTATAGTCACCGAGTATTATTCCTACTCCAGCAGTGATGCCTTCCGTTACACGAATGTGAGAAGGTTTTCTCATCCGTCCAGACCACTCTCTTCCAAAAATCCTCTTGTTTGTCAACATATTGTTGGGCAAACCGTAACCTTCTTTCGCGATGTTGGTCAGTTAGAAATTCCGTAATTGCTGGGGTCCTGTGATGCACCCCAGCTTTGTGCAACACTCTTCTGATAGTCCTCTCGCTGCCATCAAGGTCTGTGCATTGGCTTCTGCGGTGTGTAGTGCAACGTGGTGGTCTTCCGTGTGATAGGTTGCCATACTACCAGGCAGTGTCCTCTGCTTTGCCAAACAAATTTAAATTTACTTTTAACAGTGCTGATCACAGTTGTAATAAAAAGTGCCATATACACAGATAGATTGATAGACAGAGAGATACAATATGCTATTGTATTTACTATATATATATATATATATCTATATACATAAAGCCAAGCTTCTCTCTGCGTGTGTGTGTGTGTGTGTGTGTGTGTGTGTCCGCGATGCACGCCTAAACCGTCCAACTTTGTGTCCTCAAAATTTGCATGTAGGTGAGTCTTGATCCCGTTCAGGTTTAGGGGGGGTCATACAACGAAACCACATATAACGAAACGTGCTAGCGAAATAATAATAAATTACAGGGGAAAAATCTACGGAATCACCATACCACAGTTCAGCCTTTCGCAAAAACACGGTCAATTTTATTCTTTCATTTAGGTAAATTTTTTCTTACACAATTGTAGAGCTTGATTTTACACACCAGAATCTGTAAACTAAAGCTTCCTAGGTTCATTGGTTTGCGTACAGCAGCGCCATGAGTAATAAAGTAGTTACCCCTAAAAATGAGAACACGTATTCTATTATTAAATTATCGGATACTGGTCCAGAAATCAACAGCTCATGAACATAATTTAAGGCTACAGCACGGATATTATTCGATTTGTTTATGCCTTATCTCAGTAAGTATATTGTCGTTTACCTATATTATTACATTTTATCCATTTTTATGATTGATTTCTACCATATTGGTATAATATTTTGGTAAATATTGAATGAATTACCGTTATTGCATACCGTTTTTCTACCTTCATTACCCACTTATTTAGACCATTCTAAGACTATTTTCTTCTATGGCATTTCCTCCACAAATGCCCCATTTCCAAGATAGGGCATATTCAAATGGGGCATTTTGAAATTAGCCTGACCTTACCTGACCTTACCTAACCTAACCTAGACCACATCAGACTACCGGGACCTAACCTGGCCAAACTACCGGGACCTAACCTGGGCAAACTACCAGGAAAACGGTAATTCTTTCAATAATTACCAATATTTTTGTACATTATTTTCTTGAGCTCTTGATTCCTGCTCCAGTATCAAACACCATTGTCATATTGATTCTCATTATTGTCCTATAGAGTTTCACTTTTGTCAAATTGATTTTCATTATTGCCATATTTATTTTCAGATTGGTAGAATATTTTTGTAATCCAGTATCAAACACCATTGTCATATTGATTCTCAGTATTGTCCTATAGAGTTTCAGTTTTGTCAAATTGATTTTCATTATTGCCATATTTATTTTCTGATTGGTAGAATATTTTTGTAACTTATTTTCTTGACGTCTTGATTCCTGCTACGGTATCAAACACCATTGTCATATTGAATCTCAGTATTGTCCTATTGAGTTTCAGTTTTGTCTAATTGATTTTCATTATTGCCAAGATAGGGCATATTCAAATGGGGCATTTTGAAATTAGCCTGACGTTACCTTACCTGACCTTACCTAAACCGCATCAGACTACCGGGACCTAACCTGGGCAAACTACCGGGAAAACGGTAATTCTTTCAATAAATACCAATATTTTGTACTATATTTTCTTGAGCTCTTGATTCCTGCTCCAGTATCAAACACCATTGTCATATTGATTCTCATTATTGTCCTATAGAGTTTCACTTTTGTCAAATTGATTTTCAATATTGCCATATTTATTGTCGTCAACCGGAGTCGTGAAAAATGTCGTTTACCAGGAGGCACTTCAGTAAAATGCTTAGTGACGCAATTAATAGAAAAAGAAGGAAATATTATTAATTATGCTAATATTAGAATGATGGAGTTATTGAATGAGGGAGAAAGATTGATATAATAAACATTTAAAAACGACTAATACCTCCAATTATTCACCCACCCACCTCTATTACTAATCATCCATCCATCCATTTATTTTATCTAACCACTAAACCATCCCTCCCTCTCCCCCTTCCTTCCCTCCTTCCCTTCCTTCTATCCACCCACCACCCGATCTGCTCCAAACCGCCCGAAGGGCGGTGGAAGGGCGGCCGCAGGCCGCCAGCCCTCCGCAGGAGCTAGCGGCTCCTAGCCGCCCGAAGGGCGGCGGAGCAGCTAGTATATCTATATACATAAAGCCAAGCTTCTCTCTGCGTGTGTGTGTGTGTGTGTGTGTGTGTGTGTCCGCGATGCACGCCTAAACCGTCCAACTTTGTGTCCTCAAAATTTGCATGTAGGTGAGTCTTGATCCCGTTCAGGTTTAGGGGGGGTCATACAACGAAACCACATATAACGAAACGTGCTAGCGAAATAATAATAAATTACAGGGGAAAAATCTACGGAATCACCATACCACAGTTCAGCCTTTCGCAAAAACACGGTCAATTTTATTCTTTCATTTAGGTAAATTTTTTCTTACACAATTGTAGAGCTTGATTTTACACACCAGAATCTGTAAACTAAAGCTTCCTAGGTTCATTGGTTTGCGTACAGCAGCGCCATGAGTAATAAAGTAGTTACCCCTAAAAATGAGAACACGTATTCTATTATTAAATTATCGGATACTGGTCCAGAAATCAACAGCTCATGAACATAATTTAAGGCTACAGCACGGATATTATTCGATTTGTTTATGCCTTATCTCAGTAAGTATATTGTCGTTTACCTATATTATTACATTTTATCCATTTTTATGATTGATTTCTACCATATTGGTATAATATTTTGGTAAATATTGAATGAATTACCGTTATTGCATACCGTTTTTCTACCTTCATTACCCACTTATTTAGACCATTCTAAGACTATTTTCTTCTATGGCATTTCCTCCACAAATGCCCCATTTCCAAGATAGGGCATATTCAAATGGGGCATTTTGAAATTAGCCTGACCTTACCTGACCTTACCTAACCTAACCTAGACCACATCAGACTACCGGGACCTAACCTGGCCAAACTACCGGGACCTAACCTGGGCAAACTACCAGGAAAACGGTAATTCTTTCAATAATTACCAATATTTTTGTACATTATTTTCTTGAGCTCTTGATTCCTGCTCCAGTATCAAACACCATTGTCATATTGATTCTCATTATTGTCCTATAGAGTTTCACTTTTGTCAAATTGATTTTCATTATTGCCATATTTATTTTCAGATTGGTAGAATATTTTTGTAATCCAGTATCAAACACCATTGTCATATTGATTCTCAGTATTGTCCTATAGAGTTTCAGTTTTGTCAAATTGATTTTCATTATTGCCATATTTATTTTCTGATTGGTAGAATATTTTTGTAACTTATTTTCTTGACGTCTTGATTCCTGCTACGGTATCAAACACCATTGTCATATTGAATCTCAGTATTGTCCTATTGAGTTTCAGTTTTGTCTAATTGATTTTCATTATTGCCAAGATAGGGCATATTCAAATGGGGCATTTTGAAATTAGCCTGACGTTACCTTACCTGACCTTACCTAAACCGCATCAGACTACCGGGACCTAACCTGGGCAAACTACCGGGAAAACGGTAATTCTTTCAATAAATACCAATATTTTGTACTATATTTTCTTGAGCTCTTGATTCCTGCTCCAGTATCAAACACCATTGTCATATTGATTCTCATTATTGTCCTATAGAGTTTCACTTTTGTCAAATTGATTTTCAATATTGCCATATTTATTGTCGTCAACCGGAGTCGTGAAAAATGTCGTTTACCAGGAGGCACTTCAGTAAAATGCTTAGTGACGCAATTAATAGAAAAAGAAGGAAATATTATTAATTATGCTAATATTAGAATGATGGAGTTATTGAATGAGGGAGAAAGATTGATATAATAAACATTTAAAAACGACTAATACCTCCAATTATTCACCCACCCACCTCTATTACTAATCATCCATCCATCCATTTATTTTATCTAACCACTAAACCATCCCTCCCTCTCCCCCTTCCTTCCCTCCTTCCCTTCCTTCTATCCACCCACCACCCGATCTGCTCCAAACCGCCCGAAGGGCGGTGGAAGGGCGGCCGCAGGCCGCCAGCCCTCCGCAGGAGCTAGCGGCTCCTAGCCGCCCGAAGGGCGGCGGAGCAGCTAGTATATCTATATACATAAAGCCAAGCTTCTCTCTGCGTGTGTGTGTGTGTGTGTGTGTGTGTGTGTCCGCGATGCACGCCTAAACCGTCCAACTTTGTGTCCTCAAAATTTGCATGTAGGTGAGTCTTGATCCCGTTCAGGTTTAGGGGGGGTCATACAACGAAACCACATATAACGAAACGTGCTAGCGAAATAATAATAAATTACAGGGGAAAAATCTACGGAATCACCATACCACAGTTCAGCCTTTCGCAAAAACACGGTCAATTTTATTCTTTCATTTAGGTAAATTTTTTCTTACACAATTGTAGAGCTTGATTTTACACACCAGAATCTGTAAACTAAAGCTTCCTAGGTTCATTGGTTTGCGTACAGCAGCGCCATGAGTAATAAAGTAGTTACCCCTAAAAATGAGAACACGTATTCTATTATTAAATTATCGGATACTGGTCCAGAAATCAACAGCTCATGAACATAATTTAAGGCTACAGCACGGATATTATTCGATTTGTTTATGCCTTATCTCAGTAAGTATATTGTCGTTTACCTATATTATTACATTTTATCCATTTTTATGATTGATTTCTACCATATTGGTATAATATTTTGGTAAATATTGAATGAATTACCGTTATTGCATACCGTTTTTCTACCTTCATTACCCACTTATTTAGACCATTCTAAGACTATTTTCTTCTATGGCATTTCCTCCACAAATGCCCCATTTCCAAGATAGGGCATATTCAAATGGGGCATTTTGAAATTAGCCTGACCTTACCTGACCTTACCTAACCTAACCTAGACCACATCAGACTACCGGGACCTAACCTGGCCAAACTACCGGGACCTAACCTGGGCAAACTACCAGGAAAACGGTAATTCTTTCAATAATTACCAATATTTTTGTACATTATTTTCTTGAGCTCTTGATTCCTGCTCCAGTATCAAACACCATTGTCATATTGATTCTCATTATTGTCCTATAGAGTTTCACTTTTGTCAAATTGATTTTCATTATTGCCATATTTATTTTCAGATTGGTAGAATATTTTTGTAATCCAGTATCAAACACCATTGTCATATTGATTCTCAGTATTGTCCTATAGAGTTTCAGTTTTGTCAAATTGATTTTCATTATTGCCATATTTATTTTCTGATTGGTAGAATATTTTTGTAACTTATTTTCTTGACGTCTTGATTCCTGCTACGGTATCAAACACCATTGTCATATTGAATCTCAGTATTGTCCTATTGAGTTTCAGTTTTGTCTAATTGATTTTCATTATTGCCAAGATAGGGCATATTCAAATGGGGCATTTTGAAATTAGCCTGACGTTACCTTACCTGACCTTACCTAAACCGCATCAGACTACCGGGACCTAACCTGGGCAAACTACCGGGAAAACGGTAATTCTTTCAATAAATACCAATATTTTGTACTATATTTTCTTGAGCTCTTGATTCCTGCTCCAGTATCAAACACCATTGTCATATTGATTCTCATTATTGTCCTATAGAGTTTCACTTTTGTCAAATTGATTTTCAATATTGCCATATTTATTGTCGTCAACCGGAGTCGTGAAAAATGTCGTTTACCAGGAGGCACTTCAGTAAAATGCTTAGTGACGCAATTAATAGAAAAAGAAGGAAATATTATTAATTATGCTAATATTAGAATGATGGAGTTATTGAATGAGGGAGAAAGATTGATATAATAAACATTTAAAAACGACTAATACCTCCAATTATTCACCCACCCACCTCTATTACTAATCATCCATCCATCCATTTATTTTATCTAACCACTAAACCATCCCTCCCTCTCCCCCTTCCTTCCCTCCTTCCCTTCCTTCTATCCACCCACCACCCGATCTGCTCCAAACCGCCCGAAGGGCGGTGGAAGGGCGGCCGCAGGCCGCCAGCCCTCCGCAGGAGCTAGCGGCTCCTAGCCGCCCGAAGGGCGGCGGAGCAGCTAGTATATATATATATGAGACAGTAGCACCGAGGCAGTTGAATATTTGTCATATAATAAAAGATAATTTCTTATATTGTTTTCATTATTTTTGCCTATCATTGTGATGCTGAGAACATATTTCTGAAGTTGAGCATAAAACACTGTGTTCAGTAACGTATAGAGAGATACATGAGCATCACGTTGATCACCATTACTATCCTTGTGGTCCTTATTGTGTCATATGGTGTTCTGTGCAGTAATGCTGGAACTAAATAAAAGTAAGGTAATGTATATCGAAACAGATTTTAATAAAAAATACCTATAAGTAACTTAAAAAGAAAGATATAATATATTTCTCTTTCCTGCAAATGGGTTTAACAAGTTAACATTCTGACTAGCAACAGACTGGCAAATGGCAATGCATGAAACCTATAGTCCTTCAGTTTTATGAAGGCGAAATGCGGGGCTGGGATAATCCCGTCAATATGCCAACACTTTAATTCTAAATAATTTATATATCTTTCACCATAAATCTCTACTTGTTTTCTAAATTCTCTACATATTGACCTCGTAGGGGGGTATTGCCTGCATTAGTGATGTGGGCAATACTTTAAGGGTTTGGGCGCCCCTTCGGCCCCAGCCACTAATTTTTAGTTCTTCAACTATCCCTCTTTTTTTTCTATTTCCTTCCTGCTTGCTGTCTCACCTGTCTATCACCGTTTTCTGGCGCTATATAACCTCGCTGTTGCGGCGCCTAATATCAATCGATCAATCAACCTCTACATATTGAAAACCAAAATGCGATCAACAACATAATCTCAGCTGCAGTTTTTCGAATCATATAATTGGACTATAAGTGATAAGGGAGAAAGGCCTATGTCATTAAAACTTTTTAAGAACGAATGAGAAGGTTAAAAATATGAGAAAGAAAAGATAACGGTAAGAAAGGAGGGAAGGGCAAGCGAGAGAGGGATAAGACAGTAGGGAGGATGTGTAAGGTTGCCAGTTACTTGAGAATAGAATAGAATAATAATGTTCGTGACAATAAAATATATATAAAGTTCATACATGAATCCACCTAACATATTTTTATAATCGAATATTCATATATTTAATTATCAATAAAATAAAATAATTGCACAAGTATCAGCCTTCTTGAGAGAGAATGAGAGAGAGAGAGGGAGGGGTAGGTGAGGCAGTGCTTATAATTCTGTTTATAATTCTGGTTAAAATGCCTTTTAATCATAATTACTGCGTTTCAGTTTCTGGCCTTGTATTTTCTTAGGTTGATAATTCTAATTCTGGTCATTTGTAAAAGATCTTTCTGTATGGGTCGCGAGATTGATGTCATAGTAAAAACTGGATCACGACTGAAAAAGTTTGGAGAACCCTGCTTCAAACTATTGGTGATTCGATACCGTTCACAGTGTATGCTTCATTCATTCCTTCTGACAAAAGTCTTCAATACCTGATCATTCGTTACCCTCCTATATAGCTCCGCCCACATTTCTCTCCTCCTCTCCCACTAACATCCCCCCTCCCTCCACCTGCAACTGTTACCAGATCCGACGAGGCTCAAACCAAGTCGCTGATGGATGGGGTGGGGGCCCTTGATCTGTCCAGAGCTGTACATTCAAATACAATGTTATGTATTGTCCCTCAATTGACCACTTCAGACCACCTCACCTATTGTATCGTGATATGTGTGACTATTTCATTAACCAGCCCGATGTCTTAGAAAATATTCTCAATATATTTCCCGAGTTTCTTAGCCCCTAGCAATGTTAGTTTGTAATGTTTACATGTAACTTGTATAAAAGCCGAGGAAATCTCATTTCCTTGGCTTTGGGGTGTTACTATTACCTGAATTTTATTCTCTATGTATGCGTATGTCTACAGTATAGGTACTATAGGACTATGTGTATTTGTGTGTATCTGTATGTTTCTGACTACGTGTGTATTTGTATGCATATGTAGGCCTATGTGTGTGTATGTAAGTGTGTGTGTGTGTTTGTGTTTGTATGTATGCATATAATTATGTATATGTTTATGTACAGTGGGTGCCAGGAGTGGTGTTGCCTCGCCCACCGCGGCCCACGGTGTTCATGGGCTGGTGTCTGTGGATGTCGTGGGGCTGTGTAGGTGGGTGAGGCGTCGGATTAGCACATATGGCGTTCTGAGCCAATCACGCTTTAGCATCGAATTGAAGCGATGACCAATAGCCACGATGGGATTATTTAAACCTACGACCGAAGGTTATACGAAGCTGAGCAGCACTTGCCTCTCCCTCTTCCACTTTAAAGGTGGCGGCACACTGGGCAATTCTGGCTAGCATGCTACTTGCTTTTGCTACCGGCTTTGTGTTTTGCTAGCCAAAACGAGTAGCAAGCTGCCGAATCTTGCTGCTAGAGAAAATGGATAGCATGCTGGGAGAAATGAATAGCAAGTTTTGCTACTCAAAAGAGTGCTCAAATGAGTAATCATCCGTGTTGTTTATATACCAAGGAAAAAAATATTGAGCATGCAAATCATTGTTTGTACATTAAAATAGTTACTTCCTGTAGTTAATTGACTCTGTAAATCTATTAAAGAATTATATGAACATCACGAATTAGGTATTCAGTTTTTCTATTGACCATCGCAGTAGTAGACTCGCGCCTGTTTTGTAAACATAAACAAACCCTACTGCTCCGATAAAGTATTCCAGAATGTCTTCATGTGCCTCTGAATAAAATAAAAAGGTTAAATGGAAATCAGAGCATGTGTATATGCTATTAGAAATATGCAGAGAATTTCCAACATTGTGGGATCCTGGACATGACCAGTACTGTACAGCTGGACATTACTCATCGAGCAGCAATCAACTGCAGGTATTTATCTTGAGTTTTTTTTCTATTTTCCCGTTTTAACTTAGATCAGAGGTTCCAAAACAATATCATACAAAAGATTCTCAAACACGATGAGCCTCAGCCTATTAATCCCATGCAGATCCCAGTTTGGGAAATTCTGACTATACCTTTTCACCCTCAAAACAAAATAAAACAATTGAAGTTTAATTTAAAACAACTAATGATTAATTAAAAACAACAGAACTTCAAATTAAAACACCTGAAGTTTAATTTAAAACATCTGAAGCTTAATTTTAAAGAACTGAAGTTTGATTTAAAGTATGTGAACTTTAAATTAAAATTAAACAAATAATATAATTAATTGATTGTAGACTAATATGTATATGTGTGATTTGTAATGTAAAAATTTCCTTACATAAATTACAATTACATAAACATTCTGGAAAATTTGACATAATAACTGTGATTCCTTTACTGTCCGTCAATAAAGTAAAAACAAATTCCGTGTGATTTACAATAAAAAAAAGGAAAATAAAATAAATTATCAAAATGCATATGCACTCACATTTAAATTGGCTATGCTAAGATTAATGTTGCTCTTATTTTTCAGAGGATATTCAGGCCAAGTTTGCGACTCTCAAGGAATCCTTTCAACGAGAGGTGAAGAAGATCCACAACACACCGAGTGGGTCTAGTGGGGGTGTACGACCAAAGCCGGAATTTTTTTATAGGATTGGGATACGAAGACTGTCTTGGGGACGCTTAGTATTGGCGGACAAACACTGACATGGATACGTAATAACTGTGTTTTTCGTCAAGCACGGAATTGGGAAGCTAAAAGAAAGCGAATACAGTATCTGTGGTACTTGAAATGTTAAACACACATGCTTAATAATCTAAATTTGCAATGCAGTACAATAATTACCTCTCCCTATATAAAGGTAGCAACATTATAGAATTAGTCAGACCTAACCTATCCAAATCTGGACCGGGTCAAACCACCCCAAAACTATCAAAACTTAAATAAAGAACTTATACCCTTAACGCCATTCGCTAAAGTTCTCGTCAAATTTTGATGCCTATATGCCTCTTATGTATTACCCAGGCGAGCATAAATTATGATAGGTGATCATATGAAAAAGCATTATAAACCTACAATTTTGTTGTTGTTTTTGAAGTTCCTCAAGCTGTCTGGCCGAGCAATAATATCACTTTGTGTGCCTTCAGGAATGAACGTATAATGTACTTTAAACTTGCTATTAAATTGCAATTAGTTTGATGGAAGCCTTCCTTGTGCTGAACTGGCTTTATTTTACAGCTTGTTACACTTAAAATTCATATATGTTCACTGTCTTCATGTCCTTGTGATTCGCCATTTGCATTATTTACATTTCCCAAGAACAGGCAAGCTGCCCCAATCACTGCTCTGGACCTTGCTTGCTTGGGTACAAAGACGGTCTTGGTTTCAGCGGCTGTACGCATGGATCATCTTCGTATCCCTTTGGCCGACAAAAACAGTACTACGCACCAAATCTTGGTTTCATTCAAGCAATCTTCATATCCAATGGAAAACAAAAAGACGCCTCAGATTAGCAATTCCCAATACATGATTTAACCTACCTCTGATAGGCAGGCACATGTGATTCATTTGCTGTGATATTTATTAAATAGTACAACACTTGTGATACTATATATTAAACAGTATTTTCAAAACTTTTCTGTACTTTCCTTAACCATGTATTCTGTATTTAAGAAGTTTTACCTATCACAATGAATACTTTATTAGATAATAGAAGTTAAGAAAATTCAAACCAAGGCAAAATAAAATTTTGTATTGTATCTAACCAAGGCACAACAATATTGTATATAGTATGCTCATATTTTAATTCTGTAAGTTGAAGACATGGACCAAAATGCATTTTATGCAACAGAACAATAGGTTTGTGATGAAACATGTACATTTCAACCTAGGAGAACGGAATTATAAATGGGAGTTTGACACACAAACATCTATTGATGGAGGTGAAAGGCTGTTTGGGAATTTATTATATATTTTCCAAATAATAAGGAATAGAGTCACATTGTATTCCACCTAAGCAAAATACACATACTGTACCAGTGGCCTTTTCGGTATGTCTTTATAAGAGCTAGGTTTTCCCAAATTTTTTGTCTCGCAAAATTTTTATTTGTTCTATTACTTTTATATATATATATATATATATATATATATATATATATATATATACAGAGAGAGAGGTGAGGGGAGAATAGTCATGTTCAGGGAAAATTTAGTGTTGAGAAATTAATAAATGATGAAAAATAGGGGAGCCTAACCTAACCTACAGTATAGTTGTTTTTATGAATACCAATTTTCACAGCTAATATGGCCTCAAAATTCTGTACTCAAGCAAAATAATACTATCAAATGCAATAAATAAACATCTAGAAATATATATTTACATGACTCAAATTACATTAACTTTAAAAAGCACATATATATAATTGCAAAATTGATATTATTATAGAATGGTCCAAAATAGTGGGTAATGATACTAAAATATACAATATAGTGAATGAGGTACTTCTATACTAATACAATTAAAAGTGTGTTAGGATGGTCCAAAATAGTGGGTAATGATACTAAAATATACAATATAGTGAACACAGTACTAATGTAAATTTACCTCAAAATTTTCACATGACATAGCATATTAGGTTAGATATAATAAAAGCAATGCAAAGAAATACAACGTTACAAATAATATGTACAGTATAAGTTTAGTACTCCCACATATGAGTGATTTTATTCCAGTTTATTTTCGGTACTGTATTTTCTACTGGAGTTATAATCAATTTTTAATGTCTTTGATAGAATTGGATATAGAAGTAAATTTGTTTGTTTACATTATTTTTACTTCAATATTCTTTGTATAGTTGGCAAGATTGGTGGGACACGGGATGTTTTGTTGTCATTCTCGCTGGCTGCTGGCGCTAGCTGCTAGCCAAAGTCGCTAGCAAGTTATTACCTGTGTGACGGATAGCAAGTAGCATGCTAGCCAGAATTGCCCAGTGTGCCGCCACCTTTAGCCTCTTTCGCTCAGTTCCTCGTTTTCGCCAAGGCCTTCGTCTTCAAGCACTCGCTCGACGGGAACACATTATAATTGCATGGTTAAGTATTCACGGTTTATTACCTGAACTACTCCCAGTACCATTGATGATTATCCAGCTGGTAAATTCTGCTGGCTGGCCAGAGAACTCTCAAGTCTACGTACGAAGCGAGCATGGAAATTATCTCGTGTGATAAAGAGTGTCTGAGCAATATGCAGCTGGCTTATTCTGCAGGCTGGCCAGATAATTTTCTCCAGTTTACGTAGCGAATCTTGGAAGGTAAATATAAGTGATAAGAGCGTATCGAGTGTTAACTTTGTTTTATCATTAAAAATTAAGTAAACGTAATTGAGCAGGAGATCCAGAAACAGCCCCAATAAGATAAGTGCGCTTTTAGCTTTGCTTTATTTCTTTTATATTTTAACGTAAGGTTAGGATGCCAGAGAAAGGGTCTAAACAATCACCTAAGAATTAATAAAGTGTTATCTTTGGCCTTTGTTATAATATAACGTGAGGTTAGTAGGCTAGAGGAAAACCCTAGAATATGGTGCTCTGTATTATTATATTTAAATAAGTGTCTCAGTTAATCCGTGATAGAATATATGCATTACTTAGGAAAGAAAGTGCCGTAATCCAAATCCGTATTAGCTAGCTAGCGAGTAGAATATTTGTATGTGACTGATGTGTGCGTGTGTTATTTATTTTTTAATTAATCATTGTTGATCTTGTTGAGAATAAATATAGTAGATTAACTTAAACCAGTCTTTGTGTGTCCATACCTAGATAAATACTGCTACTATTAATGCATATATAGGGATGAACCTCCAAAATTTATGTAATTAGTGAATATAAGAGGGATTTACGAGACTGTGCGTAGCACAGTGGTGTCGAGACCAACAGACATTACGTCTCTATTTTAATAATTGCTGGGTAAGTAAATAATATTAAAATAATAGATAAACAATTAAATTTCCTCTTACGTGAGGCCTCTCTCCCTCTTATTCCACAATGAGTCACATCAGGAAATTGCAAATAATCGACAGAGCTACTGTAATATGAATTTACGAATATTAAGTTCTATTTACTTAAGAATGTTATCCTGTAAATATAATAACACTGCAACTGCATTATCCCGGTATCTAGATTAACTTTTTAATGTTGTAATTTACTCAATATTCAAGCCATTAAAGATTACTTCTCTTCTCATCAATGTAGCTGTTGTTCGCAATTTCTCTTAGTTATTCTCTTTCTACTCTTACCTTTGACAGAATCCTCACTTATCAAGTGGTTCTAATTATTGTTGTTCATAAAAACTTTCCCCAACCACGAAATATGCATTGTATTCAAACTGCCAATTTAAAATAAATGCAAGTATGCATAATTTTACCTGGTAAAGGAGCTATGACTCACCTGGCGTACCAGGTGCAGCAACGTGGACAATTTTTGTCGTGTGGTGTTGTGGGAACCGCCTTCAGTCACCTGGAATACAGATGTCCCCCAGCCCGAGTCGTTGGCGCCCGACCTCAGCACATCAACCATCTAACGAAACAAGTCTTCATCACTTACGTGTCATCACATAATAAATTGATATATATACGGTATGGGCAGCACTGGCGTCCAGTGGTGACAGAAAGAATGATACTGAGTATTAGTCTTCACACAATACCTGACTTATTCAAGGTAGAGTGACAACTTCATAATTATTTCATCATTACCCACTTTAATTGACATAAATACCTGGGTCACCTCAGGTTGAGAGGTGTGGCCATCAGCGAAGAGAAGGACAGAACAGCGAGGTTTGACTGACACTGCTAACAATGTTGCAGCCACTGCACCCAGGTTGTTTCCATCCTCACCTCAATACAATACAACACAACAGTGAGTTAAATATGCAGTTGTGCTTAGATAAACTTTCTGACACTGATAAACATACTAAATATACAAGAATGAAACAAAGCTTAATTGTCCTGAATGCTTATTAAAAAATTGTGATTTCATCGCTATATATATATATATATATATATATATATATATATATATATATATATGAGAGATTGATTGGCAGTCGACCATGCCTTAGGTAAAGATCACCCCATACACATAGAAAATTTTGCAGTCTTAGCTAATGGTGGCAGTGACTGGGACCTGCTAATACTGGAGAGCATCTACCAGTCGGTGGAGTGCACCAGTAATGGCGACAATAAGTCCTCCATACCCCTCCTCTGTTTTTAATAATAAGTTTCAATTGTATATTTCTCGTTTAGTTTGGTAGGTGAGAGCAAGGAGGTAGGAATAGTTGATGTTTAGCATTAAGATTTTAGTTCCCCAGACCACTAGGCAAAGGCAACATGTTTGTACATTTTAGCATCTACATAATTATTTTATGTTAATATTCAGATATATTAACTATTTTAATTCTTTTAATTATCTTAATTATTATTAATTACTTTAATTATTTTACTTATTTTTAGCATAGATTTCGTATACATTGCGCCCCTTGGCTTTTTACTTACAAATATAAGGTGTATGATTTATATAACTTATGTCTGTATGCTTCAATAATGGCTAGGCTTTATGTACCAATTTATCACGAATTAAAGTGTATGTCCATTGCACTTAGGCCTGAAGATGGATCCTGCTGTATGGCTCAGAAACGTAGCAGATTAAAGATTTCTTGATATTCAAGATGTTTGTAATAACCCTGGTCCTGGTGTTTAATAAATATATATATATATCTATATACATAAAGCCAAGCTTCTCTCTGCGTGTGTGTGTGTGTGTGTGTGTGTGTGTGTCTGCGATGCACGCCTAAACCGTCCAACTTTGTGTCCTCAAAATTTGCATGTAGGTGAGTCTTGATCCCGTTCAGGTTTAGGGGGGGTCATACAACGAAACCACATATAACGAAACGTGCTAGCGAAATAATAATAAATTACAGGGGAAAAATCTACGGAATCACCATACCACAGTTCAGCCTTTCGCAAAAACACGGTCAATTTTAAAGTTTCATTTAGGTAAATTTTTTCTTACACAATTGTAGAGCTTGATTTTACACACCAGAATCTGTAAACTAAAGCTTCCTAGGTTCATTGGTTTGCGTACAGCAGCGCCATGAGTAATAAAGTAGTTACCCCTAAAAATGAGAACACGTATTCTATTATTAAATTATCGGATACTGGTTCAGAAATCAACAGCTCATGAACATAATTTAAGGCTACAGCACGGATATTATTCAATTTGTTTATGCCTTATCTCAGTAAGTATATTGTCGTTTACCTATATTATTACATTTTATCCATTTTTATGAATGATTTCTACCATATTGGTATAATATTTTGGTAAATATTGAATGAATTACCGTTATTGCATACCGTTTTTCTACCTTCATTACCCACTTATTTAGACCATTCTAAGACTATTTTCTTCTATGGCATTTCCTCCACAAATGCCCCATTTCCAAGATAGGGCATATTCAAATGGGGCATTTTGAAATTAGCCTGACCTTACCTGACCTTACCTAACCTAACCTAGACCACATCAGACTACCGGGACCTAACCTGGCCAAACTACCGGGACCTAACCTGGGCAAACTACCAGGAAAACGGTAATTCTTTCAATAATTACCAATATTTTTGTACATTATTTTCTTGAGCTCTTGATTCCTGCTCCAGTATCAAACACCATTGTCATATTGATTCTCATTATTGTCCTATAGAGTTTCACTTTTGTCAAATTGATTTTCATTATTGCCATATTTATTTTCAGATTGGTAGAATATTTTTGTAATCCAGTATCAAACACCATTGTCATATTGATTCTCAGTATTGTCCTATAGAGTTTCAGTTTTGTCAAATTGATTTTCATTATTGCCATATTTATTTTCTGATTGGTAGAATATTTTTGTAACTTATTTTCTTGACGTCTTGATTCCTGCTACGGTATCAAACACCATTGTCATATTGAATCTCAGTATTGTCCTATTGAGTTTCAGTTTTGTCTAATTGATTTTCATTATTGCCAAGATAGGGCATATTCAAATGGGGCATTTTGAAATTAGCCTGACGTTACCTTACCTGACCTTACCTAAACCGCATCAGACTACCGGGACCTAACCTGGGCAAACTACCGGGAAAACGGTAATTCTTTCAATAAATACCAATATTTTGTACTATATTTTCTTGAGCTCTTGATTCCTGCTCCAGTATCAAACACCATTGTCATATTGATTCTCATTATTGTCCTATAGAGTTTCACTTTTGTCAAATTGATTTTCAATATTGCCATATTTATTGTCGTCAACCGGAGTCGTGAAAAATGTCGTTTACCAGGAGGCACTTCAGTAAAATGCTTAGTGACGCAATTAATAGAAAAAGAAGGAAATATTATTAATTATGCTAATATTAGAATGATGGAGTTATTGAATGAGGGAGAAACATTGATATAATAAACATTTAAAAACGACTAATACCTCCAATTATTCACCCACCCACCTCTATTACTAATCATCCATCCATCCATTTATTTTATCTAACCACTAAACCATCCCTCCCTCTCCCCCTTCCTTCCCTCCTTCCCTTCCTTCTATCCACCCACCACCCGATCTGCTCCAAACCGCCCGAAGGGCGGTGGAAGGGCGGCCGCAGGCCGCCAGCCCTCCGCAGGAGCTAGCGGCTCCTAGCCGCCCGAAGGGCGGCGGAGCAGCTAGTATATATATATATATATATATATATATATATATATATATATATATATATATATATCTATATACATAAAGCCAAGCTTCTCTCTGCGTGTGTGTGTGTGTGTGTGTGTGTGTGTGTCCGCGATGCACGCCTAAACCGTCCAACTTTGTGTCCTCAAAATTTGCATGTAGGTGAGTCTTGATCCCGTTCAGGTTTAGGGGGGGTCATACAACGAAACCACATATAACGAAACGTGCTAGCGAAATAATAATAAATTACAGGGGAAAAATCTACGGAATCACCATACCACAGTTCAGCCTTTCGCAAAAACACGGTCAATTTTAAAGTTTCATTTAGGTAAATTTTTTCTTACAGACTTGTAGAGCTTGATTTTACACACCAGAATCTGTAAACTAAAGCTTCCTAGGTTCATTGGTTTGCGTACAGCAGCGCCATGAGTAATAAAGTAGTTACCCCTAAAAATGAGAACACGTATTCTATTATTAAATTATCGGATACTGGTCCAGAAATCAACAGCTCATGAACATAATTTAAGGCTACAGCACGGATATTATTCGATTTGTTTATGCCTTATCTCAGTAAGTATATTGTCGTTTACCTATATTATTACATTTTATCCATTTTTATGATTGATTTCTACCATATTGGTATAATATTTTGGTAAATATTGAATGAATTACCGTTATTGCATACCGTTTTTCTACCTTCATTACCCACTTATTTAGACCATTCTAAGACTATTTTCTTCTATGGCATTTCCTCCACAAATGCCCCATTTCCAAGATAGGGCATATTCAAATGGGGCATTTTGAAATTAGCCTGACCTTACCTGACCTTACCTAACCTAACCTAGACCACATCAGACTACCGGGACCTAACCTGGCCAAACTACCGGGACCTAACCTGGGCAAACTACCAGGAAAACGGTAATTCTTTCAATAATTACCAATATTTTTGTACATTATTTTCTTGAGCTCTTGATTCCTGCTCCAGTATCAAACACCATTGTCATATTGATTCTCATTATTGTCCTATAGAGTTTCACTTTTGTCAAATTGATTTTCATTATTGCCATATTTATTTTCAGATTGGTAGAATATTTTTGTAATCCAGTATCAAACACCATTGTCATATTGATTCTCAGTATTGTCCTATAGAGTTTCAGTTTTGTCAAATTGATTTTCATTATTGCCATATTTATTTTCTGATTGGTAGAATATTTTTGTAACTTATTTTCTTGACGTCTTGATTCCTGCTACGGTATCAAACACCATTGTCATATTGAATCTCAGTATTGTCCTATTGAGTTTCAGTTTTGTCTAATTGATTTTCATTATTGCCAAGATAGGGCATATTCAAATGGGGCATTTTGAAATTAGCCTGACGTTACCTTACCTGACCTTACCTAAACCGCATCAGACTACCGGGACCTAACCTGGGCAAACTACCGGGAAAACGGTAATTCTTTCAATAAATACCAATATTTTGTACTATATTTTCTTGAGCTCTTGATTCCTGCTCCAGTATCAAACACCATTGTCATATTGATTCTCATTATTGTCCTATAGAGTTTCACTTTTGTCAAATTGATTTTCAATATTGCCATATTTATTGTCGTCAACCGGAGTCGTGAAAAATGTCGTTTACCAGGAGGCACTTCAGTAAAATGCTTAGTGACGCAATTAATAGAAAAAGAAGGAAATATTATTAATTATGCTAATATTAGAATGATGGAGTTATTGAATGAGGGAGAAAGATTGATATAATAAACATTTAAAAACGACTAATACCTCCAATTATTCACCCACCCACCTCTATTACTAATCATCCATCCATCCATTTATTTTATCTAACCACTAAACCATCCCTCCCTCTCCCCCTTCCTTCCCTCCTTCCCTTCCTTCTATCCACCCACCACCCGATCTGCTCCAAACCGCCCGAAGGGCGGTGGAAGGGCGGCCGCAGGCCGCCAGCCCTCCGCAGGAGCTAGCGGCTCCTAGCCGCCCGAAGGGCGGCGGAGCAGCTAGTATATATATATGATCGATGAAATATATCTGCGTCACCGCAGACTTTCAAGCTGCAATCCTGCCTTTCACCAGCCATAAAACGCGAAACCTGATCCACATGGATACAGACAACAAGATTTTTACTGAATGCAACTCTTTATATAATGTAAATGTTGTTCAGGACTAGTCTAATATACCTGGTACTTAATTGTGAGATAACTGGGAGTATTATCTGCTTGCTTTTCCGTCTAAATATATCGTAATAATTCAGCAGCTACACACACACTTATAGAACAGGAATAGAGCACATGGCAAAGACGAACGTACTGTACGGTCAGGACCCACTCCACAGTGAACATCAATAAGCAAACTCGCCTGCAACACATAACACTATTGGTGATAAATGGTGTTATACACAAGTACGACTTTACAAAATACTAAACAGGCCTAGAAGCCAAGACCTTTCGCTGTGTACAATATAAGCCTGGTTACAGCTACGTCTTTCTTCGTGTTGGAATGTGTATAAAGTATGTTTCACCTGGTCTTGATCACGTGCTGGAAACATGCTCACCAACTGTTACCCTCCCGGAATGAGCTCAGAGCTCGTAGTGACTTATGTTTGGGTAGTAGTAGGGGTGGACAAACAGGAACCATATATTAATACACAGAGGAATACAGAACTT
Organism: Petrolisthes cinctipes; assembly: GCA_033782935.1. Lineage (NCBI taxonomy): Eukaryota > Metazoa > Arthropoda > Malacostraca > Decapoda > Porcellanidae > Petrolisthes > Petrolisthes cinctipes. The sequence continues at coordinate 1,342,933 of JAWQEG010000247.1, forward strand.
GCTCCCTTACTCAACGAAAATTATACCATTCGTGTTTCTTGTTTGAAATATAATATCTGAGTATTTTTTTTTTTCTCCCGCGAAGCCACGCCATCAACCCGACAGTTAGTGACTCTTAAATGAATTTAATACAATCACATAAGAAAACAACAACTTTGAGATATGGATAATTTATAACGACCCGCTATTAACAATGCAAAGTGCCTGACAAGTGTCTTCGAATTGAAAAAAAGTAATAATAACGGAAAAATTAATGGTTTTATTCGGAACCAATGTGTATGCGTTGATTTCGTCATTCCACAAAGTTATCTGCTCTCGTTATTAGCTAATACACTTGTCTCCTACACAAGCATCTCCCGTTACATCTTGTCTCTGAGCAATTTATAACATCAAACAAATTGGTATACGCCACTCCTAAATGCTATATTAGCCTGAACGCAGGCATACTAAATACCATAGAGAAAAATACTTGCCATCCTCGCTACCATTCTCATCATGTAGGCCACCACAACTACACTAGCGTGGAAATCGAGGAGGAAAGCGGGGAGGAAAAGTTCACCCATGAAAGTGCGAAATTCAACACGCGTGTCACACGCCCTTCCCTTATGGAATATTTTGGACTCAATAGGTCAAAATTTTCATCTTTGATCTACTTCACACACAAAGTACTGTTAACCACTCAGGACGCCGTTCTCACCCTTGACAAGCAGTCCACACGGACATTATCTGCCTCTCTTATATAGTCTTGGAAAAGTAAAGTATACTTAGACAAATGCTGATTCTTAAACTTCTTCAAAGATTGGAAGGGATAGTGATATGAGTAGACTAAGACTTCTAGCATATAGGCAGGCACATACACAGCAACAGATTGAAGGGCAAGAATTAGATCTAGCCAATAACTCCTTTCCTAACACCAAATATCGGGTCTGTCCTCGGTTGAATTTCTTCGAGAAGTGAGAAATTGAATGTTCAACCTGGTCCTCTGTCCTTGCAACAGCACCGCTCCGGCACCCACATCGCTGACATTCACAGCCAGTTTCGTGAAATCAGAGGCCATAAGGATGCGGTAGTGGCATATCAATGATGTGACATCGTGAAACACCTGCTCACAGATTTATGTCCATTTATTCCTCTGGTCCGTTCCAAGCAGATTTGTAAGTAGGGCTAACAAGGTCGAGTAATTCCTAATGAATCTATGGTAATACTCGATCATACCAAGGAAGAATTGAGGTGCCCGTTTAGATATAGGGACAGAAAAATCCTTAACGCTTATACAGTTACCCGTGGCAGCTGCTCCTTGCAATGACCAATGGTGTATACCAAACACTGGACCTTTGTTCTGACAAAGTCGCACTTTTTTAAGTTACCTACTAAACTAGGTTCATTGAGCCGTAGAAACAGATGGGTGATGTTTCTCGCATGATATTCCCAATTTGTGTTATATACTACCCCGTCGTTTATGCATACAGTGCAGCTGGGGATCTCATCTACTACCCAATCCATGACCATTTGAAATGTGGCAGTGGCATTCTTGAGACCATATGGCATCACCTGGCATTGGTAGACTGCACCACTTACAACAAAACTAACACTCTTCTTGGAACGTTCAGTAAGCCGGACCTGCCAGTACCCTTTAACTAGGTCAACTATAGTAATGAAGGTGGCTGCCCAATTCTTATCAACCGAATAATCAACTATCGACAGAGGGTACGTATATGCCTTAGACACCCCAGCCACCTCGATACAGAACCACATCTTACCATCTGGTTTTGGCACCTAGGTGACTAGGGATCTCCACTCTAACCACTCCCACTTGATCAACCTTTATTTCAACGTATGCCTTATCACCTCCACCAAAACAAACTGGCAGGAAGGATTGACATGATAGGAGGGTAGTTAGACGGGCTTACAATCCCCAATGTCAATGTTATGTATGCCCCAAGTGGTTAAAGCCAATGCTATCTCCAGAAACTTGAGAAATCTCAACAGTTGTGTCACCAACTCTTTCTATTTATCCGGTGTCAAATGACTCAAGTTTTACAGGAGGGTAACACTACTATTATCAGCTCAAGCATCAAAGGAAACAACGTCTTGGTGGGAGGTCAGACACTGCTCCTCTTCCTCATTCGCAGTTACCGACATCCCTGGTTCAACGGCGGTGAACATTGTGCTACAATCACCCACCTCTGAGGTTTCAAGTCGAAAATAAGGTTTCATCATGATGGTGTAAAGTCAGGAGGTCGTTACTACCCAAGATCGTACAGTAGACTACCAATACTTGGCACGGTTTTATTCAAGGAGTATAACAAGGAAGTATGGAGTGGACCCAAACACAGAGTTGTGGTGACTTCCTTAATCTTGATCGCCAGAGTTGCTTGCAGGATGCTTGCTGTGTTGCTTGGAGAATATTAGTGTGTTGCTTGGAGAATACTAGGGCATTGCCTGCGATGGCTTGTAATGTTTGGGTCGGCTGCAGGACGCAGTGAGGCGAGGTGGCTTGACGGAGCAGAGGGGAGCACGTCCGTTGGTTGTGCTAGCCCAAGGGTAAGTGACTAGAGAGTTCAGGGAATGGCGTCGGCTGGACTCCGTTCAAGGCCCAATCGCTAGCCAGCAGGAGCAGACTCGCTTGATGACAGGTGAGTGCAGGGATCCATAGTTGATCATGGAGGATTGAAACATGGAAATAGGAAGCCTAGTGCTTGGGTCACTAGAGTACCCCCCCTTCTCCAACAAACAAGGGGAGAGGTAGGGGTAAGATGCATTAGATACAATATACAAGACAAATATAAAACATATACAGACATAGTAATGCTAAGGCACAAAGATACATATATATGATGTAAGTGGTACATAGGATACCATATACAAGACAAAAAAACATCTAAAAAATAGTAATGGTAAAGCAAAAAGGTACAGTCTCCTCCACTGCCACGTTCAACACTCAGCGTTGTCAATGTGTGTACTCCACAAGGTGTGAACCGAAATATGGTAAGGGCGTTTTGATCAGAGCCAAAGATCTTACACAGGCCATGATGCTCCTCAATCTCCCCTGTCCTTCTGATAGCATGTTTGAATCTATTAAACCACATCGAACATTTAATTATAGCAAGGGGCGTATATATAATGAGGACCTGTATGAATTCTCAGAAGAGGACATTCTCACTATGTGCCCAGACAGTGTCCAACGAGTAACGAAGATGAAAGGCAGTAAAAATATGATCACCCTCACTTTCTATGGCTCGCATATCCCAGATCGCATTAACATTAAGCCTTTTGTTGAGCGTCCCCTACAGTGTTTCTGTTGTTATGAGTTTGGTCATGGGAAGAGGAACTGCAACAACCGTTCCCGGTGTGGTAATTGTTCTGCTCTTGACTCACATCTTACTTCTGAGTGTCTGTCAGAGAGTTACTGCTTTTACTCCAAAGATGCTCACCCCTTGCATTCTTGCCAATGTAAGATGTACCTACTTGAGCAGGATATCCTCCACTTGGCTAATACTCAATTCATTAGCATAGGTAGTGCCAGACGGCAACTCAACTTCAGGCGACAGAAGGATGGTGGTGTGAAGACATACGCCTCCTCCCTTCGCCCTAAATTGGTTGCAGCACCCTCTCAACCCTTTCAAGAGGCAGCTGCTTTTTGCTCTAGTGAGAACGTTTCTAAAGTTACTCTACATAATAGTTTCTCTGTCTTGGAAACTTTATCAGACACTCATTCTGGTGACCCTTCAACTGATGACAATTCTCAGACTTTAGCTAAAGGTGTCCATGTGGTAGAGGTTCACGCTGCCACACGCTCTCCCAAAAGGAAACTTAAGTCACCTGAACTGCCACAGAGACGCCTTCGTGGTTCCTCTGAGGCACTTGACTCTATAGATGTCCACCTTGTGAGGCAACCATCTCTGTGGACTCATCCATAGTTTCCTCTCAATTTCACCAGAAGCGTTCTCGTGGCTCTGATGAATCTCTTGATTCAACAGAAGTTCCTCCTCGCAAGCTTCCTTCGGGATCATCAGAGGGGCGTGAAGTTAATGTGGATGCCACGGATGTTGTGACTTCAAAAGATTCAGTTTCTCTTCCGCTTGAGCAGCGGAGTGATTCTACCACCTGTATTATGGATGTTGATGTATCTGCCTGTGTCAGTGATACCACTGCTGTACAGGACAATATCAATGTAATTGTTTCAAAGAATATCCCAGCTCATATACCTTCATCTTCTTCTAACATATCAGATGCTTCAGGGACTCGTCTACGGGTTCCAATTACTGCCCCAAGTACTACTCCTCGGGTTCGCTCTTCTTCTAGTGGCCCAGGATTAGACAAATCTTATTGTTTGAGTAAACCCTCAGGTCGAGGTGGTAGTAGGAAGTACCTCCGTGAGGCTTCCCAAAAATCAGTACTAAATTAACACCGTTCAAGGTCCTTCAGTGGAATTGCCGTGGCTTGCGTGCTTCTTGGGAGGAACTGCGTGTTCTTCTCTCTAGCTTCTCTCCTGCATGTGTTTCTCTCCAAGAGACAATGCTTGGGGATTACATTCCTGCCAGTCCTCCAGCATACTCAGCATTTTATTCCAATTCATTTGAAGGGCAGGGTCATCATGGTGGCTCTGCCATCTTAGTTCGCCGAGATATTCCATGAACGAGCGTGGAGCTTGACACTCCGCTCCAGGCTGTTGCAGTTAAGGTTTTATGGACCGCCCGTACACTGTGTGCAGTCTATACCTTCCTCCCAGTGTTACAGTTGAGAGGGGTGATCTCAACCATCTTGTACGGGACCTTCCATCTCCCTTTATTTTATTGGGTGATTTTAATGGTCGTCATCCTCTGTGGGGTGACAGTTCGGTCAACCCCAGGGGTGTTTTATTGGCTTCTTTTATTGAGGATGAGGGATTAGGGGTTTTAAATACGGGAGATGTGACACATTTAAATAGCCCTACTGGGACTTTTACCGCCATTGACATTTCCCTTTGCTCACCCAGTGCTCTGTTGGATTTTACTTGGAGAGTGTTGCCTGACTTATATGGCAGTGACCATTTCCCTATAATTTTAGAAGGTAACAGGTACGAACCACAGTCTCGTCTTCCTAGGTGGAAATTAGAGAAGGCTGACTGGCAGTTTTTTAGAGAGCTAACTTCATCGGTCTCTTCTGTAGCCGATTTCGGTAGCTCTGACAAAGCTGTAACATATTTCACTAATATGCTCCACTCTGCTGCTCTCAACTCTCTCCCTAGAACTTCTGGCTACTGCGGAGGCTTTTGCAAAGGTCTCCAACCGTGACTCTCGACCTCTGGCTGTCAGGCATGAGTTAAGAGCCAAGGAGCGTACTGTCCTGGATTTCTCAGGGAACGAGAATGAAAGTTATAACCATATATTCACCCTGAGAGACCTGCGTTCTGCTCTCTCTCTCTGCGGCGACACTTCTCCTGGGCCAGATAATATCCCATATGCAATGTTACGACACTTGGGTGAGGAGTCGATCTCATTTCTTTTAGCTTTATATAACAGAATCTGGCTGGAGGGTGTCTTCCCTTCTGGGTGGAGGGTTGCTACCATCCTTCCTTTTCTCAAGCCGGGCAAGGACTCTGGTGTTGCCCTCAATTATCGACCAATTGCCTTGACCTCCTGTCTCTGTAAACTATTTGAAAAGATGGTGAATGTCAGACTGGTATACTTCTTGGAACGGGGTGATTTTCTGTCTCCGTCCCAGTCTGGCTTTCGTAAATACCGTTCCATTACAGATACTCTGGTCAGGTTGGAAGCTGCTGCATGTGAGGCCTTTGCACGACATCAACACCTTGTCTGTGTATTCTTTGATTTAGAGAAAGCCTATGACATTACATGGCAATATGGCATCCTGCAGCAACTCTATTTATATGGCCTGCGGGGTCGCCTTCCACGCATTCTTAAGGAGTTTCTCAGTGGTCGCAGTTTTTCTGTGAGGATTGGTACAACCCACTCAGCATCTGTTGCACAGGAGGAGTGCATCCCCCAGGGAAGCGTCCTCAGTGTCACATTGTTTGCAGTAGCAATTAATGCTATTGCCTCATCCCTTCCAGACGGTATAGCTAACTCGATGTACGTTGACGACCTAGCAGTCTGGTTTGCTGCTTCCCGTATGTCAGTGGCGGAGCGGCGCATGCAGCTTGCCCTTGACAGGGTGTCACGTTGGACTGGTTCTCATGGGTTTCGATTTTCTCCTTCCAAGACAGTTGCTATGCACTTCTGCCGCATCCGAGGTGTCCACCCGGATCCGGACTTACTCATGTATGGTCGTCGGATACGATCTGTCGAGGAGACTTGCTTTTTGGGTCTCCTTTTTGACAAACGTTTGACTTGGGTTCCCCACTTACGTACACTTAAGGTCTCTTGCCTCCAGGCTCTTAACCTGTTGAGGGTCCTGAGCCATACATCCTGGTGGGTTGATCGGGCCACCCTCCTCCGCCTATACCATGTTCTTATTAGGTCAAAACTCGACTATGGGTGTGAGGTGTACTCTTCTGCCACCGATGCCCGTCTCAGAGTTTTAGACCCTGTTCATCATGCTGGAGTATGTCTGGCGACCGGAGCCTTCAGGTCGTCCCCAATCCCCAGTCTCCTGGTGGACGCTAATGAGTCACCTCTTGATCTCCGTCGCCAGTCCTTGATGGTTCGTTGTTGGCATCGATTACATCGACTTCCTGACTCCCTACCTTGCTTGGCAGTGTCATCTGATATCATGTCTCAGTAATACCTTTTACATTCTTGCACACCATGGCCCTTTGGCTTCCTTGTCAGGAAGGCTATGGAGGAGATGGGCATAGATGAATTCCAGATTTGTCCCGTGAGGGTCCCCAGGGTGGCTCCATGGCTTCTTCCAGAAGTTTTCCCCTGCACCTGCTTTACAGACAAGAAGGAATCTCTTCCTCCTCCAGTGGCTCGTTCGCTCTTTTTAGAACATGCCTTCACTCACAGGAAGTCCCTCCCTGTGATGGGTCAAAGTCTGATGCTGGAGTTTGCTTTGGAGTTGTCTTTCCTGACTTTTGTAGTGGCGGCAGGCTCCCTTCTGTCATGTAAATTTTTACTGCTGAGCTCTTGGCTATTTTATATGCCCTCCAAGTGATTTTCACTCTCCCTCAGCCTTCGTTTAATATTTTTAGCGATTCCTGTAGTACCTTGCAGGCCTTGTGCAATTTTAACTCTTCCCATCCCCTGGTGTTGGCCATTCATGAGTGGCTTGTCCTCCTGGGTCGTCGTGGCCGCAAAGTCACTTTTTGTTGGGTCCCGGCCCATGTGGGTGTTGATGGGAATGAGCGGGCTGACGCCCTGGCTAAGGCTGTGGTCTCCAATTCCCGGCCTCCTGCCAGGCGTCATCCTGTTCCTGCAGTGGACCTTTGACCCTACATAGATGCTACTGTTCGTTCCTGCTGGCAGGACAGATGGGACGCCGTCGGGGCTAACAAGCTCCGAGACATCTGCCAGCGCCTTGGTTTGTGGAGCTACAGTGGCCTGTCCCGCCGGTGGGAGACGGCTCTTGTCCGTCTCCGCATTGGCCACACATTATTGACTCATGGCTTTTTAATGGAGGGGGCTCACCCTCCCTACTGTGATGATTGTCTGGTCCCTTTGACAGTACGGCATCTTATTGTCGAGTGTCCCAGCCTTGGGGACCTTCGTCGTAGGCACCTCTCCGAGTACCGGAAGGGTGACGGTTCTTACAGTCTCTCCCAGGTGCTCGGGGAGGAGGCTTGTAGTGTGGGAGGGAACACCCTCTCCTATGTGGAGGAGACTGGCCTTCTCCACAAATTGTGAATTTTATTGTATTTATGGCTATTAATTTTTAGGTAGTTAAAGTTTAATGTTTCTTTCGTTAATATTTCAATTCTTGTATATATCTAACTTAAGTAGGTTATTTCATTAATATATGATTTTTTGGAAGACGTGGGTTTTATTCATGCTGCTTCTCCCTTTCGAGGTAGTGAAAATTATTTAATCTTTGTACATTTTTATTAATGATGTAGATGACCTTTTTATGTTGGGCGGTATATGACCATTGTTGTTGCGCCGCCAGATGCCCAATGGCATCAATAAATCAATCAATCAATCAATCAATCTTCTCTCTGCTGCCACCACCTCATCAACATCACTGGGGGACGGAGAGGAAGTGTCCTTCACTGTGGAGGAAGGGAGGAAGGGCGTGGAGGCTACCAACGTAGCGGGACCTGATGTTGGGCAAATCCTAGGCTCACTCCATACCCGTGGGAGGAAGACGGCTGTCGCCCAACCACCGCAGCGACGGCAGCAGCAGGCAGACATCGTCACCGTCTGCAACAAAACTGCTGTTGCTTTAGCTGCAGAAGGGCTAGGTCGTCTCTCTGACCTCCTCCTGGACATTTCCAGGAGAAATGGCTTACCACCAATAGCCATTTCTCCTGATCTACAACCACCCACCACCACGACCACCACCAAGAAACGAGGCAGCAAGTCCGCACGACGAGGGAGGTGCAGAGAGGAAGCGCCACCTCCACCCCCTCCAGCCCACCCCCGTCGCCAATTAATGCTGCCTCGCCCACTCAACCGGGCGAATAGTGGAAAGGCACCAACACCACCACCACCACCACCTGAACCTTCCATGCAGGACCCCGAGACGGAGGAGGACTCTGACACCAGTTCCTCCTCCACCACCAACTGCAACACCAACGACACCAGTGACAACATGGATCTGGAAGATGGAGGGGAGTGGCAGACAGCCAGGAGGAGGAAGAGGAAGAGGAGAAGAAGGATGGACAGCCAGTCATCGGAACAACAGCTGCCTAACACCACCAAATTTTGGATGACGGTTTCTCCTCACCTCGACCTTTTCCAACAACACATCTCTCGGCGACGTGACCCCAACATCTTCCAGATCAAAACAGAGTGGATGACCCCTATAAGACGGCCTTACAAATATACTGGCATTAAAACTAAATGACTGCCTTAATGCCCACCACTATGGGTGATGGGCAAAAAAAAAAAAAAAAAAAAAAAAAAAAAAAAAGCTGGGGTTTCATATACCACCTCGCTTCAATATGAAGTGTATTCCCATCACCATAGAACCGTCCTGCTATACATTCATCACTAGCATCCAGCTACCCATATGCTCCACATGACCAAACCAACTCATGTTAGTCATTTTTACACTCACCAGCACATTCACATCAACACCACTTTGCACACGTACTCATCCATTCACCAATCTATCACACCATATTACATCACACACACTTTACAAAAAGATTATTCCACATTATTTAAAGAATGTATATATATTATTTTATGTACAGCCGGCTCCACTGCCGCGAGGGCCACTGCAGTGTTGTCAACACTCCCTCTCCGAGGCTTGAACCACAATGTTCGGTCCGAGACACACATCTGAAGCACTCACTAGTGAGAGAGAAGGTAATGATGGATGGTTGGCAGGCTTGTATGCTGAGTGAAACGAATGACAATGAAATAATAATCTGTATGTGAGCAATTTTGTTTTTATGTGGATGCAACAATAGGCACCAAATGATTCCTGATGTATTATTTTGCTATATTTCATAGTGCGGGATATTACATTGTAATGCTCGATAAAAAATCAGGTTTTGATTAACTATTAAGATGCACCTGTGGCTAGTTTATGGATGTTCTGATAATATTGACATATTAAGTAGGAGAGTCCTTTTCCTTGCTCCGGGGTAAAACAACCTTTTCCTCTGACATTTGCGAGCAACAACCTCTACCTTACTGACTTCGCTGACCTGAGGACTTACCTCCAGAGAAAGGCATGATGGCCTTATTTGGACAGGTGGGCATCACCAGAAGAGGCATCAGTACTAAAAGATTGACCACAATCGCCATCCACTTTAAGTACCTGGCAATGTATCATAAGATTAGGAAACCGGGCACTCTTTTGAGGAAACTCAATCAGCAATTTTTTTTTTTTTTCAAAATTATTAGAGATATAAAAATTACATAATGACTGGATATGCTGCCTTTGCTTATAATATATTAATTGCAGGATATATATAGGATTATACATACACATATATGATGAATTTTATATCTATTATAATTACTATACCAACTGTATATATATATATATATATATATATATATATATATATATATATATATATATATATATATATATATATATATATATATTACAGGGAAATAGTGTAACCAAAGACTATGGAAGGTAAAGACGGGACACTCCGCACGTTCCCGTGTTATTTTAATGACGGTGGCTTCCCAAGTGAGAAGTGCGTAGTCACATGGAAGTGGGCACTGAATATTGTGATACATCATATCTCCTATGTTAGTATTACATCACTGTAATTTATATAGTAAAGAGACATAGAGAGATGCAATATACTTTACGTAATAAGTGAGAGGTACGAGTGTGTGATTTGTTTTATTAAGTCTGTTTATTATGCTACTGCATCATGTATAATAAATTATGTCATTGACCCTTTCATTAATTCTGTCATTACAACGTTTATGTCACTTTATGTCACATCTACCCCTCCAACGGGAACTGCCTTGACGTGGTGGGGGGCTTGCATGTCTGTGAGACCTGGCGAGCTAGACTAGACGGGGCTCCTGCCCTTGCTCTGCCCCGATTTCGGGGAGAGAGGGCTTCCCATGCTAGTAAGATCGCCAGTGAGAGATCAGACTAAATGGTTCCCATACATGCATTAGGCTGCCAGTACGGGCCAACAGTGCTGCCCTCCGGAGGGACTGCCCTCTAGGGGCTGTCCTATGTTGGATGGTTGGGTGTCTGGGCCAGGAGATGTTGGGGAAGGGGGTCTCAGCACCGTCGTGGGCAAACTTTCGAGCCATTGGGGCTGCCTTTTAAAACGAGTGGCCCCGTGGAGGAAGAGGTACCCCGCCCACGGCGACTAGCGTTCGGTCCGCTCATCTGCCCGGTAGGTAGTAGCTCTTGGCTCCTGGGGCCAACAACAATAACTTAATGATATATGGATAAAGAAAAGCCCCAATCTCTTCCTCGAGCGGTGGTCGACCAGGCCCTCGAGACGTCACTCTCTGGTCGTGGTAGTAAGCAGAAGTCTGCAAATAAGACTAGACCTAGCAGGTCGGGTGTTGAGTCGAAGAATCCTGTTAGCGATTTGGACACATTAATGTTAACGAATGTACTTGCATCCTTTACCTATGGCGCTATCCACTCCATTTTAAGTGTTTGGGAGTAGTTCTTCGAATCCGAATCACATATGACAGTGATCGTTGGTCTAATCGGTGCTATATTACTTTCAATACGAATGCTGCTGCCAAAGCAGCATTTGAGGCAAAAGATTCTCTGACGGTAGGGGATACTCATTGTAAAGTTCAGATGATGCGGTTCACCAATGTAGTTGACAGTGACAATGACTACTGTCCTAACATATATAATGACTCTGTAGAGCATGTCCCAAAGGAACGTCAGGTTCCAACACCTTTTTGGTTTGTGGCTTACTACAGGGAGGGACGTGGTAACCTTATCCATGCTTTCCGGTATCTGGAGAAAGAAATTAGATTATTACCAATGGGCCACATAAAGAAATATGGTAAGGGCATTTTAATCAGAGCCAAAGATCTTACACAGGCCATGATGCTCCTCTATTAAACAACATCGAACATTTAATTATAGCAAGGGGCGTATATATAATGAGGACCTGTATGAATTCTCTGAAGAGGACATTCTTGCTATGTGCCCAGACAGTGTCCAACGAGTAACAAAGATTAAAGGCAGTAAAAATATGATTATTCTCACCTTCTATGGCTCGCATATCCCAGATCGCATTAACATTAACCCCACCTCTTTTGAAGTGAAGCCTTTTGTTGAGCGTCCCCTACAGTGTTTCTGTTGTTATGAGTTTGGTCAGGGGAGGAGGAACTGCAACAACCGTTCCCGGTGTGGTAATTGTTCTGCTCTTGACTCACATCTTACTTCTGAGTGTCGGTCAGAGAGTTACTGCTTTTACTGCAGAGATGCTCACCCCTTGCGTTCTCACCAATGTAAGATGTACCTCCTTGATCAGGATATCCTCCACTTGGCTAATACCCAATTCATTAGCATAGGTAGTGCCAGACGGCAACTCAACTTCAGGCGACAGAAGGATGGTGGTGTGAAGACATACGCCTCCTCCCTTCGCCCTAAATCGGTTGCAGCACACTCTCAACCCTCTCAAGATACAGCTGCTTTCTGCTCTAGTGAGAGCATTTCTAAGGTTACTCTACATAATAGTTTCTCTGTCTTGGAAACTTTATCAGACACTCATTCTGGTGACCCTTCAACTGATGACAATTCTCAGACATTAGCTAAAGGTGTTCATGTGGTAGAGATTCACGCTGCCACACGCTCTCCAAAAAGGAAACTTAACCTAAACTGCCACAGAGATGCCTTCGTGGTTCCTCTGAGGCCCTTGACTCTATAGATGTTCCTCTTTGTAAGGCAACCATCTCTGTGGACTCATCCATAGATTTCTCTCAATTTCACCAGAAGTGTTCTCGTGGCTCTGATGAATCTCTTGATTCAACAGAAGTTCCTCCTCGCAAGCTTCCTTCGGGATCATCAGAGGGGCGTGAAGTTAATGTGGATGCCACGGATGTTGTGACTTCAAAAGATTCAGTTTCTCTTCCGCTTGAGCAGCAGAGTGATTCTACCACCTGTATTATGGATGTTGATGTATCTGCCTGTGTCAGTGATACCACTGCTGTACAGGACAATATCAATGTAATTGTTTCAAAGAATATCCCAGCTCATATACCTTCATCTTCTTCTAACATATCAGATGCTTCAGGGACTCGTCTACGGGTCCCAATAACTGCCCCAAGTACTACTCCTCGGGTTCGCTCTTCTTCTAGTGGCCCAGGATTAGACAAATCTTATTGTTTCAGTAAGCCCTAAGGTCAACGTGGTAGTGGGAAGTACCTCCGTGAGACTTCCTAAAAATCAGTACTAAAGTAACACTGTTCAAGGTCCTTCAGTGGAATTGCCGTGGATTGCGTGCCTCTTGGGAGGAACTGCGCATTATTCTCTCTAGCTTCTCTCCTGCATGTGTTTCTCTCCAAGAGACATTGTTTGGGGACTACATTCCTTGCAGTCCTCCAGCATTCTCTGCATTTTATTCCAATTCATTTAAAGGGCAGGGTCACCACGGTGGCTCTGCCATCCTAGTTCGCCGAGACATTCCGCTCCAGGCTGTTGCAGTTAAGGTTTTTATGGACTGCCCGTACACTATGTGCAGTCTTTACCTTCCTCCCAGTGTTACAGTTAAGAGGGGTGATCTCAACCGTCTTGTACGGGACCTTCCCTCTCCCTTTATTTTATTAGGTGATTTTAATGGTCGTCATCCTCTGTGGGGTGACAGTTCGTTCAACCCCAGGGGTGTTTTATTGGCTTCTTTTATTGAAGATGAGGGATTAGGGGTTTTAAATACGGGAGATGCGACACATTTTAATAGCCCTACTGGGACTTTTACCGCCATTGACATTTCCCTTTGCTCACCCAGTGCTCCGTTGGATTTTACTTGGAGAGTGTTGCCTGATTTATATGGCAGTGACCATTTCCCAATACTTTTAAAAGGTAACAAGTACGAACCACAGTCTCGTCTTCCAAGGTGGAAATTAGAGAAGGCTGACTGGCAGTTTATTAGAGAGCTAACTTCTTCAGTCTCTTCTGTAGCCGATTTTGGTAGCTCTGACGAGGCTGTAACATATTTCACTGATATGCTCCACTCTGCTGCTCTCAACTCTCTCCCTAGAACTTCTGGCTACTTTCCCAAACGTAATGTCTCTTGGAGGTCACCAGTCTGCACCACTGCTGTGCGGGAGAAGCACGCTGCTTTCTCTCGCCCTCGTCGCTATCGTGGGGAAACAATTCTTTTAGAGGACTTCCAACAGGCAAGGGCTCGGGATAGACGAGTCTTAAAAGAGGCCCGACGTGCATCTTGGAAGGCCTATGTCTCTTCAATTAATACTAAAACTCCACTCACCCAAGTGTTCGGGAGAGTCCGTAAGATGGCGGGGAAGTCTTCTCCTAGTTTTCCACTTGTACTTAAGGTCAATGGAATTAAGATCATGGATGGTTTGACAGTGGCCAATACCATGGCGGAGGCTTTTGCAAGAGTCTCCAGCCGTGACTCTCGTCCTCTAGCTGTCAGGCATGAGTTAAGAGCCAAGGAGCACACTGTCCAAGATTTCTCAGGGAACGAGAATGAAAGTTATAACCATATATTCACCCTGAGAGACCTGCATTCTGCTCTCTCTCTCTCTCTCTGCGGCGACACATCTCCTGGGCCAGAAAACATCCCATATGCAAAGTTGCGACACTTGGGTGAGGAGGCGATCTCATTTCTTTTAGCTATATATAACAGAATCTGGCTGGAGGGTGTCTTCCCTTCTGGGTGGAGGGTTGCTACCATCCTTCCTTTCCTCAAGCCGGGCAAGGACTCGGGTGTTGCCCTCAATTACCGACCAATTGCCTTGACTTCCTGTCTCTATAAACTATTAGAGAAGATGGTGAATGTCAGACTGGTATATTTCTTGGAACGGGGTAATTTTCTGTCTCCGTCCCAGTCTGGCTTTCGTAAACACCGTTCCACTACAGATGCTTTGGTTAAGTTGGAAGATGCTGCATGTGAGGCCTTTGCACAGCATCAACACCTTGTTTGTGGATTCTTTGATTTAGAGAAAGCCTATGACACTACATGGCAATATGGCATCCTACAGCAACTTCATTTATATGGCCTGCGAGGTCGCCTTTCTTAAAGAGTTTCTCAGTGATCGCAGTTTTTCTGTGAGGGTTGGTACCACCCACTCAGCATCTGTTGCACAGGAGGAGGGCGTTTCCCGGGGAAGCGTCCTCAATGTCACATTGTTTGCAGTAGCAATTAATGCCATTTCCTCATCCCTTCCAGATGGTATAACTAACTCGATGTACGTTGACGACCTAGCAGTCTGGTTTGCTGCTTCCCGTATGTCAGTAGCGGAGCGGCGCATGCAGCTTGCCCTTGACAGGGTGTCACGTTGGACTGGTTGTCATGGGATTCGATTTTCTCCTTCCAAGACAGTTGCTATGCACTTCTGCCGCATCCGAGGCGTCCACCCCGATCCGGACTTATTCATGTATGGTCATCGGATACGTTGTGTCGAGGAGACTCGCTTTTTGGGTCTCCTTTTTGACAAACGTTTGACTTGAGTTCCCCACTTACATACACTTAAGGTCTCTTGCCTCCAGGCTCTTAACCTGTTGAGGGTCCTGGGCCATACGTCCTGGGGGGCCTATCGGGTCACCCTCCTCTGCCTATACCTTGTTCTTATCAAGTCAAAGCTCGACTATGGGTGTGAGGTGTACTCTTCTGCCACCGATGCCCATCTCAGAGTTTTAGACCCTGTTCATCATGCTGGAGTACGTCTGGCGACCGGAGCCTTCAGGTCGTCTCCTGGTCGACGCTAATAAACCACCTTTTGATCTCCGTCGCCAGTCCTTGATGGTTCGTTGTTGGCATCGATTACATCGACTTCCTGACTCCCTTCCCTGCTTGGCGGTGTCATCTGATATCATGTATCAGTACTACCTTTTACATTCTCGTACACCATGGCCCTTTGGCTTCCGGTCAGGAAGGCTATGGAGGAGATGAGCATTGATGACTTCCAGATTTTTCCTGTGAGGGTCCCCAGGGTGGCTCCATGGCTTCTTCCAGAAGTTTTCCCCTGCACCTGCTTTACAGACAAGAAGAAATCTCTTCCTCCTCCAGTGGCTCGTTCCCTCGTTTTAGAACATGCCTTCAATCACAGGGAGTCCCTCCCTGTGAACACTGATGGGTCAAAGTCTGATGCTGGAGTTGGCTTTGGAGTTGTCTTTCCTGACTTTTGCCGTGGCGGCAGGCTCCCTTCTGTCATGTCAATTTTTACTGCTGAGCTCTCGGCCATTTTATATGCCCTGGAAGTGATTTTCACTCTTCCTCAGCCTACGTTTACTATTTTTAGCGATTCCTGTAGTGCCTTGCAGGCCTTGTGCAATTTTAACTCTTTCCATCCCCTTGTGTTGGCCATTCTTGAGTGGATTGTCCTCCTGGGTTATCGTGGCCGCAAAGTCACTTTTTGTTGGGTCCCAGCCCATGTGGGTGTCGATGGGAATGAGCAAGCTGACGCTCTTGCTAATGCTGCGATCTCCAATTCTCGGCCTCCTGCCAAGCATCATCCTGTTCCTGCAGTGGACCTTTGACCCTAAGATGCTACTGTTCGTTCCTGCTGGTACGACAGATGGAACGCCGTCGGGGCTAACAAGCTCCGCGACATCCGCCAGCGCCTTGGTTTGTGGAGCTACAATAGCCTGTCCCGCCGGTGGGAGACGGCTCTTGTCCGTCTCCGCATTGGCCACACATTATTAACTCATGGCTTTTTAATGGAGAGGGCTCACCCTCCCTACTGTGATGATTGTCTGATCCCTTTGAAAGTACGACATCTTATTGTCGTGTGTCCAAGTCTTGGGGACCTTCGTCGTAGGCACCTCTCCGAGTACCGGGTGGGTGACGGTTCTTACAGTCTCTCCCAGGTGCTCGGGGAGGAGGCTTGTAGTGTGTGAGGGAACACCCTCTCCTATGTGGAGGAGGCTGGCCTTCTCCACAAAATATGATTTTATGATATTTATGGTTTTTAGATGGTTTGATTTTTTTTTATGTTGACAGGTTCTTTTATTAGTAATGTGCTTTTCAGTTTGTGTGTCTTTTAATCATGGTGCCTATCCCTTTCGGGTATTCATGTTTTATTAATTATGTAGATGACAATTTTATGTTGGGCGGTATATGACCTTAGCTGTTGCGCCGCCAGATGCTTAGTTGCATCAAAATCAATCAATCAATCAATCTCTGTCTTGGAAACTGTATCAGACAATCATTCTGATGACAATTCTCAGGCTTTAACTAAAGGTGTCCATGCGTAAGAGGTTCACGTTGCCACACGCTCTCCGAAAAGGAAACCCAAGTCAATTTAATTGCAACAGAGACGTCTTCGTGGTTCCTCTTAAACACTTGACTCCATGAACGATCCTCCTTGAAAAGCAACCGTCTCTGAAGACTCATCCATATTTTCCTCACAATTTCACCAAAAGCGTTCTCGTTCTCCCTCGCAAACTTCATTTGGGAACATCGGAAGGGCGTGAAGAGATTGTGAATGCCTCGGATATTGTTACTTCAAAAGATACAGTTTCTCTTCTGCTTGAGCAGCGGAGTGATTCTTCCACCTGTATTATGTATCTGCCTGTGTCAGTGATGCCACTACTGTACAGGACAATACCAATGTGGTTGTTTCAAAGAATATCCCTGCTCATCTACCTTCACTTTCTTCTAACATATCAGACGCTTCAGGGACTCATGTACGGGTCCCAACTACTGCCCCAAATACTACTCCTCGGGTTCGCTCTTCTTCTAGTTTCCCAGAACTAAAGAAAACTTATCGTTTGAGTACAACTTCAGGTCAAGGTGGAAGTGAGAAGTCCCTCCGTGAGGCTTCCCAAAAATCTGTATTAAAGTACTACTGTTCCAGGTCCCTTAGTGCAATTGTCGTTTGCTTGCATGCCTCTTGGGAGGAACTGCATGTTCTTCTCTCTCGCTTCTCCCCTGCATGTGTTTCTCTCCAAGGGACAATGCTTGAGGACTCCATTCCTGCCAGTCCTCCTGTATACTCAACATTTTATCTCATTTCCTTTGAAGTATAGGGTCACCATGGTGGCTCTGCCATCCTAGTTCGATGCAATGTTCCATGCACGACCCTGGAGCTTGACACTCTGCTCCAGGCTGTAGCAATTAAGGTTTTTATAGACCGCCCCTACACTGTGTGCAGTCTATACCTTCCTCACAGTGTTACTGTTGAGAGGAGTGATCTCAACTTTCTTGTACGGGACCTTTTTTTTATTGGGTGATTTTAATGGTTGTCATCCTCTGTGGAGTGACAGTTCAGTCAATCTCAGGGGTGTTTTATTGTTATTTTTTTTTATTGAGGATAAGGGATTACGGGTTTTAAATACGTGAGATGTTACAAATTTCAATAGCCTCACTGGGACTTTTACCGCCATTGAAATTTCCCTCTGCTCACCTAGTGCTCTATTGTATTTTACTTGGAGTATGTTGCCCGATTTATATGATAGTGACCACTTCCCTCTACTCTTGGAAAATAACAGGTAGGAACTGCAGTATCGTCTTCCTTGGTGGAGATTAGAGAAGACTGACTGGCAATATCTTAAAGAACTTACTTCTCCGGTCTCTTCTGTGGCAGATTTTAGTAGCTCTGATGAGGCTGTATCGTATTTCACTGGTATGCTCCACTCTACTGCTCTCAACTCTATCCCTAAAGCTTCTGGCCACTTTCCAAATCGTCCTGTCCATTGGTGATCACCAGTCTACATCACTGCTGTGCGGAGAAGCGTTCTGCTTTTTCTCGCCTTCGTTGCAATCGAGGGGACCCTCTTCTTTTAGAGGACTTCCAATGGTTGGAAGTTGGGGGCCCAGGAGAGCACCCTCCTGGATTTCTCGGGGAACGAGAATGAAAGTTATAACCATATATTCGCCCTGAGAGACCTGCACTCTGCTCTCTCTCTGCGGCGACACTTCTCCTGGGCCAGGCAACATCCCGTTTGCAGAGTTGCGAAACTTGGGTGAGGAGGCGATCTCATTTCTTCTAACTTTATACAACAGAATCTGGGTGGAGGGTGTCTTTCCTTCTGGGTGGAGGGTTGCTGCCATCCTTCCTTTCCCCAAGCCAGGCAAGGACTCTAATATTGCCCTCAATTACCGACCTATTGCCTCTGCAAACTATTAGAGAAGATGGTGAATGTCAGACAAAATAATTTTTACTTTTCCTTAACGTGACGTCGTTATTTTTAGTGACTCTTTTAATGCACTTTCTGCACTTGAGTCTTTTAATTGTCATCATCCTTTTGTTTTATCCATCTTAGAGTGACTGTTTTTAATCATGCACTGTGGGCGTCAAGTGGACTTTCGTTGGGTCCCTGCCCATGAGGGTGTCGGGGATTGAGGGAGCGGATAGACTGGCCATGGCAGCTGTATCCAATAGTGCCCTTCCTTGGCAGGGACTCCCTGCTTCTGACTTGTTCTCTTCAACAATCTTTATGCCCAACAGTGTTTTCCTACCCCGGGCTTTATGCCATATTCGTATTGGCCACACCAAGTTCTCAAATGGTTTTTAATGGACGGGTTTACCCTCTCTTTATGTGATGATTGTTTGGTCACACTGACTGTCCAGCATGTGCTGGTCATTTTTCCCTGCCTCAGGAACCTTCACTACCCGGTTTCTCTCTGAGTACCGGAAGGTGGATGGTTCATATCATATGGCAGCGGTACTCGGGGGAGGAGCCTTGTTCGGGGATTGGGGGAACTCTGGCAGTTTTAAAGACTCTTTTACTAAAATATGAGTTTTTAATTATATACCCTTTTAATCTTACTGCTTCTCCCTCTTGTGAGATTTAAGCCTGGTATATATATGTATATATTTTATATATTATATAAAAAAAACTATTTCAATATATATTATATAAATAACCACATTTCAAAATATATTAAAAACAATATATATTTTATGTTCGGCAGGATATGACCCTGGCTGCTGTGCCGCCAAATGCCATTTTGTAGAATACCGCAACCTCAAGTCGTAGACAGTTCTTGAATGCACCAAACCACCCAAATAGTTTGGGATATAGAGCCATCTGTAGATTGGGGAACATATAAACTTGAAAATTTAACTACAGCAAAACCAATTGCATGACAATTTGCTTGAATAAACTATCTCCCCGATTACCAGCTTTTATTTACGTTCTTAAAATCACTCTTATACCATGAGTTCTCCATCAACCTACTGGGTGTTACTGTAACATCTTATCTTTTCTGGAAGCCACATGTAACTATCATAAAACTTATCGTGCATCTATAAAACTAGCATCTTTCCAACTATTGAAGCTTTACAGTGATCTTATTCGTCCGGGCAGAGAGTACTAATGTCATAAATAGGAAGGGTTTAACTCAGCAAGGATGTTTGATACCAAGAAGAGGAAGTTTGTTCACCTCGTCAATGACCCCATTCACTTCACTTTATCTCACCGTCGTATTGATCCTCTATATCCCTCCTCAATCATTATTTATACCATGTCTGCTGTTCTCCATACTTCACACAGAAGCAAGTTTTACCAAATTTTCGAAAGTTTGAGTAATTCTAATATCTCTAATCATCACAACTGAATGTTTCTTTTCCTCGTGGCAGGAGGCACACTACGGGTAATATTATCTAGATTACAGGCTCCTTGAAGTAGCCAATATGTTTTCCACTCGCCTCATGCCATCTGAGATGACTGTAACCACCTATCTCACCCCACACACACAAAGTAAACTACAACCACCTCCACCGGCGTCCAGCAACACTACCCACCTGAAAATAAAATTGAATCAACCATAAGACCAGTCCACCTTAGTCACCACCCAGGCATTATTTCAGTCACCCACGCAGCAGATCCTCTGGCATGTGGGTAGTACTTAGTACAATGAGTATATGAGTGGCTGAGTGTTACAACCAGTCGAGCGCCACGCCTACTTAAGCGAGATAATTGCCTTTAAAGTATATGTAATAATGTCACGCGTAAGGTAAACACGAATAATCTGTTGACCGTTACTTCACTTCATCAACTTGATATCACCACACTATATCATATACTGTGGTATTTCAGACTTCATTAGAGGCCAAATTTTCTTAGCTTTCAACTGATATATGCCAAAAAGTGTTCAGTTCCCTATTAAGAAAGATATTACAGGTATAATAAATACGAGTACCATGGAGAAAATGTGAAAAGTTATTCTCGTACTGAAATATTAGATTATAATGGAGAATTGGTAAATAATAATAAAATATACTATTTCGATTAAGAAACTACATTGTTCAAGCATTCTATGGGTATAGTTTAGATGTAGGTACGTTACAGAATAACTTTGAAAAGTTTAAAAGACTATGATACTCTCATAATTTCCCGCGGTCTAGCCTCGGCCTTGTCGCCTTGCCGGGTGCAGGTGGGGTGGTGCCGGTCGCTGCCACACGTACGATTCAACGGTTCTATTGCTTTTAACAGCCGCAATTCTATGTATGTGAGTTTTCTAGGTTAAACTGTTATGAATGAGTGGTAAGCAGAGGAACTGCTGAGTCATCATGCATCAATTACTCCACACGGGCAGGCAGCCAGATAGAGTCTGATAGACACAGACACAGAGCAAATTTTTTAACTCCTCCCCTCTCCTCCTCCTCCTCCTACTTCTGTACCCCGGTCCATCCTACTCGCCTCCCCTCTCTCCCACTCCTTCCTACCCGCCTCTGCCACCCACCCACTAAGGCTGCTGGCAAAGAACCGTTCAATCTCTAGAACCGATATTAACTAGTTGACAATGTTATAATATTATAATTGCTGTATAATGTATTATATTGCTGTATTATAATAATACAATGAGAGAGAGAGAGAGAGAGAGAGAGTGTGTGTGTGTGTGTGTGTGTGTGCAAAGATGTTTACATACTACATACTCTTCACATTTGACTACTCACTCGAAAAAAAAAAAAAGTGATGCAGTGTAAGCATCTCTCTGGTGTGTAGCCTACAATACACAGGAATAAAGCTTGTATTTTCACGTTGCTGTAATTTCCGTAGCAAAAGAACAAGAGATACAGCATTACAAAAAATTGGAGCACAGGCTAAGGGTAAGCAAGTCTCATTTAAAATAATTTTAGTCTTACTTAATTGAATGTGATTTGCTCATCATTGCATTCTTTGTTGTTTGTCTGCTCCTGTGTAACGTCCCATGGTGAGTAAATTAATCACAAGACTCTCCACTCCCTGCAACACATAAGATATCCCTCTGATTGCCTCCAGGTCCCCCCCAAATAATTATAATATTGGATGCAAAATCAATGATCAGTATAACATGAACACTTCATTAATATAAAAATAAATACCATGCCGTACTGTAAATTAAATGATTTACATCAATAACAACCTGCATCTGTACAATTAAAATAACTTGAAATAATCAGGTTGCTGCACCTTTCGCCCCTTCTCTATGGACACCACAATAAAGCCATTTATAACCCAGTCATTATTGTAATGTTTTCCCGCTCTGCCCGCCACTCCTCCCACCTCACGCTTCAATACAATACCACTCCACCACCCTGTGTTGGTATGTGTCCTGTTATGTGCGTGTGTATGTGTGTTATAATGTTTCCTTCTGTGTTTTGGTATGTGTCGTGTACACTACACGTATTGTCTACTCTGTTTGTCCTGTAATACAGCTTTCTATTTTCTCTTCTGTCCTAGCCCATATCCTAAGCAGATAATGGCGGTGGGGGGTTCAGTCTCTCTCTCTCTCTCTCTCTCTCTCTCTCTCTCTCTCTCTCTCTCTCTCTCATTTTTTCCTTCATTCTTTCCCGCCACCCTACCCTGTTTTACTTCTCTCTACTGCATTCCAAACCATACCTACAACCTTTCCCTCCCTTCCCACTGTCCCACCTTGTCCCCTGTCCTTCCCACCTACCCTACATTTCCCTGTCTGCCTACTGTCCCAACTTGTCGCCTGTCCTTGCCACCTACCCTACCTTTCCCTGTCTGTCTACTGTCTCACCTTGTCCCCTGTCCTTCTCACCTACCCTACCTTTCCCTGTCTGTCTACTGTCCCAACTTGTCCCCTGTCCTTTCCATCACCCTGTCCTTCTCACCTACCCTACCTTTCCCTGTCTGTCTACTGTCCCACCTTGTCCCCTGTCCTTTCCATCACCCTGTCCTTCCCACCTACCCTACCTTTCCCTGTCTGTCTACTGTCTCACCTTGTCCCCTGTCCTTTCCATCACCCTGTCCTTCCCACCTACCCTACCTTTCCCTGTCTGTCTACTGTCTCACCTTGTCCCCTGTCCTTTCCATCACCCTGTCCTTCCCACCTACCCTACCTTTCCCTGTCTGTCTACTGTCCCACCTTGTCCCCTGTCCCTTCCATCACCCTGTCTTTCCCACCTACCCTACCTTTCCCTGTCTGCCTACTGTCTCACCTTGTCCCCTGTCCTTTCCATCACCCTGTCCTTCCCACCTACCCTACCTTTCCGTCTGTCTACTGTCTCACCTTGTCCCCTGTCCTTCCCACCTACCCTACCTTTCCCTGTCTGTCTACTATCTCACCTTGTCCCCTGTCCTTTCTATCACCCTGTCCTTCCCACCTACCCTACCTTTCCCTGTCTGTCTACTGTCCCACCTTGTCCCCTGTCCTTTCCACCTACCCTACCTTTCCCTGTCTGTCTACTGTCTCACCTTGTCCCCTGTCCTTTCCATCACCCTGTCCTCCCAACTGTCCACTATTCATTACCCTGTCCCACCGTGACATATCCTTCCCACCACATACATCACAGATGTATGTGTGTTTCATTCTGTGTTTTGTTATGTGTCCTGTTGTGTGTGTTTGTGTTTGTGTGTGTGTCCTGTGTTTTGTTATGTGTCCTGTTCTATCTATCTATCTATAGCTCCGACGCCTCGTTCCCTCCGGGAACTCCCACCAATGGGGTGGCCACGGCAGAAGAGTCTCCAGTTTTCCCTGTTCCCGCACTCCCTCCTCACTTGCTCCATCCCCCCTTCCTCCCTCACACTTCTCTCTCTCTCTCTCTCTCTCTCTCTCTCTCATACTCTTCCACTCTGTTCTGCCATCTAACCGGAGGTCTGCCTCTCACACCAGGTCCCACAACTTCACTTCCATACACCTTCTTTACAGACTCCACACTTTACATTCTCTCCACATGTCCAAACCACCTCAGTGTATTACGCTTCACTCTCTCAACCACTCCACATTCAATACCAACTGCCTTCTCACTCATACCACACCTCTCATACATATACACTCTCATTACTTTCTCCATCCCACCTAGTAAGTCCACATGCTCCTCTCAGATAACTCATTTCCACTGCACCTATTCTAGACTGATGAGCCCTACTCCATGTCCATGTCTCTGACGCATATGTCACTGTTGGCAGGAATATACTATTTCTCAGTCCCTTTTTCACTTCCATACTCACACTTCTACCCTTCATAATCCTTCCCAGTGATATTATGAACTGCCTGCCCCTCACTGCTCTCTCACTGATTTCTCCTTCCATGTTTACACAGAACTGTTCCCAGTTACTTGAATTCCCTCACCTCCTCCATCCTCTCACCCCCTAAAGTTATCTCACATTCAGTCCCAGTTGGTACAGCCACTCTATAGGGTGTACCAAAGTCAATTACTTCTGTTTTGGTCCTCTCAAATACCATCACCTTACTCTTACCAACATTCACCTTCAGTTTTCTTTGCTTACACACAGACTGAAACTTATCCACCACCCTCTGTAACTCCCTTTCACTCTCGGCCAGCAGCACAGTGTCATCCGCAAATAAGCTTGTAACCAAGGACCAATCTACTCCATTCAACCTCAGTTTCGCACCCAGGCCCTCCACCTTTGCCTTCATCTCTCTCATGCACCCATCCATAAAGATATTGAACAACTATGGTGACATGACACACCCCTGCCTCAATCCTACACTGATATCAAAGTTCTCACTCAAATCACCCTCAACTCTCACACAAGCTTTTGCCTCTCTATAGAAAGCCTCAATCCCCTCCAGCAAGAGCCCACCAACACCGTAAATCCTTAATACATCTGTCATAGCTCTCCTATTAACCCTATCGTATGCCTTCTCCAAATCTATGAAGGCAGCATACAACTTCCTACCCTTCCCAATATATTTCTCCACTGTTGATTTTATTGCAAAGATCTGGTTCACACATCCTCTACCCTTTTTGAACCCTCCCTGCTCCTCACTGACTTTATTCTCAGTTACTTCTATCAGTCTCTCAGTAAGAACCTTCCCATACACCTTCCCCGGTACACTAAGAAGGCTTATTCCCCTATAGCTACCACACTCATCCTCACTCCCCTTCCCATTGTACAGAAGCACAATTATGACTCTCCTTCAGTTCTCTGGCACCTCTCCCTGTCTCCAAGCCAATGTGCATAATTTTAAGCAGCATCCACTCCACCACCTCCTCCCCCCCACACCTCAGCATCTCTGCAGTTATTTCATCCACCCCTGGTGCCTTTCCTATCTTCAACTTTCTTATTACTTTCCTAACCTCTTCCCTTCCTAATTCTCCCTGTACATCCTGTTGTCTACCTCCTGCCTCCATCCCCATGCATGTCACCACCGCTTCCCCTCCCGTCCCCTCATTCATCAACCGATCAAAATGCCTCTCCCACACTTCTTTCACTTCCTCACTTATACTCACAGTAACTCCATCCTCTCTCTTCATTCTCACGCTACCAGACTTTCCTTCTCCTCTTTCTCTTTTCACCTCCTTCCAGAATAATTTCTTGTTTTCTCTAAACTTCTCACTCAGTTTCCTACCAAACTCCTCATCCACTCTCCTTTTGCTCTCACTCACCGTCCTCTTCACTTTCCTCTTACACTCATTGTATTCCCTCTTTCATCTCCTCTGGCACATTTCTCTGCAGGGTTCTCCTAAAAGCCTTCTTCTTATTCTCTACTGCATCCTTCACTTCTTCAGATCACCATGCACTCCCTTTCTTTCCCCTTTTGTACTTTGTACCCCACCACTTCTGCTGCTGTCTTACACACTAAAGTTTTGAATGTTTCATACACATCATTCACTCCCTCCCCTATCACCATCCTTGCATCCCCTAGCACCTCACCCACCCTCCTCTTATATTCCTCCCTATATTCTGCTTCATCTAATTTCCCACTAGCCACCTCCCTCTTTTTCCTCACCCCCCTTCATCCCTCCTACCATATTCCCACTTAGCCCTAACCTTCATCCTTACCAACAACACAAAATGGTCGGAGCACTGGATAATTTCTCTCACCACTTTTGCATCGACCCTGTGATCTTGTATGAAACTTGGAGGCTTGTGATTCCTCCTGACTATGCCACGAAACACGCTCCTTCAATATGGGTGATGTTTCGTGGCAAAATTTGAAGGACTCGCAAACCTCCAATTTTCTGACTACATCACAGGGTCCCTTAACCTTTCATCCACTGCCACATAATAATCAATCAAACTCTCCTCTCTCATCCCTTCTCTTCCATGTATACCTGTGAATCATCTTGTGCTGAAAGGTGTTTGCCAAGAACAACCCCCTCTCAGCACAGACATCCACCAGATACTCACCCTTCTCATTTACTCCTTCTACTCCCCATTTACCCACAATACTTCCCACTTCCTCACCTCCCTTTTTTCCATACATATCTCCCATCACCACCACTCTCTTTCCATTATCAATCTTTCTCAGACACGCATTCAATTCCTCCCAAAACACACTCATACTCTCTCTCCGTCCTACTCTTTTCATCCTCTGGTGCATATGCACACACCCACGCATATTTCACCATCCCAATCTTTCCCGTCATCCATACAATCCTCGACCCATGTCCATCCACTCCATTCCACACCAACCCATCCTCCCCCTACCCTCCCTCCATACCAACCTATCCTCCTCTTACTTTGTATACTCCCACCATCCCCCTGTGAGTTCCCTATCCTCCCTTCTTACCAACCCATCCTCCTCCTACCCCTCATATCCATTCACCTTGTCCTCCCTCTACCCCTACACACACACTCTTTCAGTGAGTGTGTGACTGTCTAGTGTCTGACTGACTCGAGTCACTGCCTACCGCCCTACCCGTGCAATTTGTGAGTTCACAATTATTATTATTAACTTTAATTAATTATGTATCTTATTCGATGTATTGTCATAATTTTACTAAGAAATATCGAAGTAATAACACTTCCCTTATAATACAGTGAAACACATAGTATAAGCATAAATTATTTAGACATTTTTTAAACGCAGTACGAGAGTTTGGGCTGGTCCGACCGGGCCGGCGGGCATCGCCATCGTTCTCTTTCCTCTCTATTTAATTATCTTTTTTCCACGATTTGTGATAACTAAATTGATTTACAAGTTTGTTTTTGCAATAAAAATGTACATTAATGTTTTTATGCTACATAGCAAGCGTTCCCAACGGCTAATAAAATAATCACGTAGAGCACGAAGTAAATAATATTAATTAGCGAGCAGTGGCAACATATTTGCTTCGGCTGACTGACTTGTCTGCATTTGACTCATTTGTTACTCGGTTGTGTTTCAGACATTCTTGAGATGTCTATATGCAAGCTAAAATGATATCCATTTGTTCATTAGATAGAAGAGGAATTGTAGAAATAATTCATATTAATAACTCAATTTTAGGGTAGTTGGCGCTTGACTTGTTGTAACAGTTAGGGCTACATATATAGCTTGTCAGAGAAGGAGCACCAGGAAAACCCATCATTTACAT
This sequence comes from Petrolisthes cinctipes, assembly GCA_033782935.1. Taxonomy (NCBI): domain Eukaryota; kingdom Metazoa; phylum Arthropoda; class Malacostraca; order Decapoda; family Porcellanidae; genus Petrolisthes; species Petrolisthes cinctipes. Next base: position 1,370,346 of record JAWQEG010000247.1, read on the forward strand.
AAGATGTGATTGTTGTCGATCACTGGGAACTCAAAATGTAGCTATGGTACGTTATGCTGACACAATTTACCACATTGGGGGAAATGGAAGTAGAAATATGCGCAACAAAACGTATATGTTTATTAATCGTTGAGAGCCACCAGCTATACGCAGGTGAAGCCGAATTTGTACAGCTCCGGACAAAACTCTCTCGACTCGTTTGGCAGCATTTGGCATCTGATAGGGTGATGTGGGTTGGAGTTAGGGGAGACTCTTCACTAAATCGTAATATTCAGTGTGTGTGTGTATACTTAGGGCCAGTGTACAGTAGTTTGTACTTCTCTCAAGATTCTGAGATGCCAAATGCTGCCAACCAAGTCGCGAGAGTTTTGTCAGGAGCTGTACACAAGATCTTAATAGGTAGTTACAACGAAATTATTACTTTCAGCTGTGCAATGGACATTATTACACGCACACACACACACACACACACATATATATATATATATATATATATATATATATATATATATATATATATATATATATATATATATATATGCGAAGTGATTATGAAGACATCTTCTGCTAGTATGTTTAGATTAATAGCTTTACCATACATACTATGGTACAGTACTTAAGAAGTCATGAAATGTTGTTCTTTGAATTTTGCATAATTGTGACATCGTGGTTTCTGGTTTCCCCTTTGGGCTGGTGAATGTGGTAAATAAAAGTTTTAGAGTCCATTAGATGGTTGAGACGAGATGGAAAAATAGGAACCAACTGAAATACCACTAGGAATATGAGACACGTCATTGTGATGTGAGAGCATTTTGATGTCATGAGAGCTACAAGACTTCGATTGAGTAAGTCGAAGACTACATCTGAGAGTTTCCTGAACTCTCCTGTACGAGACCCGAGTTCTGCCACTCTTGCACTTGGTCTCCACGTTGCCTTCCCTCTGCCACCGTCTGATCCATTTATAGACGGTGGTAACGCTTGTGCCAGTATGTTGGGCGATGGCTTGAACTGGCCAGCCTTGCACCCAGAGCCACACGAATCCTGCCCGCTCTCTCAGCTCAGTTGGTCGGAACGGGTTTCGAAGCATTGTCCTGCATTATACAGAAACGGCAATTTTATTAAAAAGTGGTGAAAATGGCTTGAAAGAGTGACTTTCAGGGACTATTATAAGAGCAGATCTAGATGAAGAAGGTGCGATATGTTAAGTGATTTTAGAAAAAAGCGTGTAATATAAATTGGTGAAGCAAGTGAAAATAAGCAGGATAAGCTAGATTGGAAAAGATTCACTAAATGACTAGGATTGGTGCATATTAGGGATAACAACCCAGTTATTGTACCTTGAGGTAAGGTTAAATAATATGGCTTGTGGGGGAACTGATAACTTCGTGAACTTGCAAGAGGGAGTTACTATGAGTGTGGCCCATATTACTGGTTGTATCTGTTCCTCAGTCTATTGTTATAATTTAATTTTCCTACCGCTGCCTCTGAGACCTTGCATCCCTTGAAGTAGGGAAATGGGGTATTAATGATGATGATAATTACTAAAATATTCGAACCATGTCCGATAATATACATGCATTTATATTGACAGTTTCATAATAGCATGTTAACTCAGTCTCACCCCAACCTTGTATTTTTTTTTTCCGTGTGTGTGTGTGTGTGTTTCCTTGTCTGACTGTTCCTGAGGTGGTCACTGCTTGTTCGGTTGATTGCTGCTCCCCACTGAGGCCTTGCCTGGCCTCAGGGTCAGATGCAGCTTCCTGTTTGGAGGACGAGGAGGAGCAATGTCGGAGAAAGATGAGTCTACTGTAGAACACCACTTGACTGAGCTGCCCTCGCACAACACCTCTCCCCCCCCCCAACCCTGTCCTCGGTCACTCCGCAGCTTGGGTTGAAGTCGTCTACCTCTTCCACCTCTACCAAGTGACCTATAGATGCTTCTTCTGACATAGAAACCTCTAATAATGTGGACTGTTTGCCTCTAGCTGCCAAGAAGGCGAAGTGTGCTTCAGCTATGCACGACATACATTCTCTGCCTTGCCCTGGCGTTTCTCGCCTTGCCCACTCCCGGCCCTTGTCTGACCGTCCTGCATTTGCCCCTAGAGATGCATTTGTCAAGCTCTCCTTCACTGGAACCCATCCATAGACTCAAAGCTGCGGTCGCTGTCTGATATCAACAGGGTTAAGGCTGATGTCAAGATGGCTGCCATCACCTTCCGGTTTGTCTGTATCTCCAGAAGGCGTCAGGACATCATCGACAGAGTAAAGGCTGGTGAGTTTTTGTCTCTGCCACTCGTTCCTCACCCGTTTTCCTATTGATGTTGACCCAGGCCCTGCCAAGGGACACCATAGTGTATTTACCTAATTGTATTTACCTAATTGTAAGTTACAAGAAGTGAGCATATGCTCGTGGTGTCCCGTCTGCTTGATTAATTTAATCATATTCTTTTAGTTCTATGAATAGTTTTGTCGCACTATATTTTTTCGGTCCCTCTATTTACTTTGATCGAACTTTTGTTGAAAACTATGGATACTCTTTGCACACACTACTTCTTCATCCAGCCGATTCCATCCACTAATACATCTATAAGGAAAACTATACTTCCTTACATCGCCTTTACATCTGCCTTTCCTTAACTTATACCTATGTCCTCTCGTTCTGCCTTCATCTTCTTCAATAAAATTCATCTTGTCAATTCTCTCTAATTTTCTAACACATTTGTACATCAAAATCATGTCTCCTCTTTCTCTTCTGTCCTTCAGCGTTGACAAACCCAATTTCTTTATTTGTTAATACTAACTTCACCCAATTTGTATTCCCAATGTGGTCTTCTTTTTCTTGTTCCAATTTCCATCACATGGCACTTTCTAGTGTTAATCTCCATTTTCCATTTTTCACTCCAACGGTTTACCTTATGTAAATCATTCTGTAACTCTATACAACTTTCCTCGCTTACTATCTCCTTCATGATCTGTGCATCATCCGCAAACATGCTCATATATGCATCGACTTCTTTTGGCATATCATTTATGTACACTAGGAACATTATTGGTACTAGCACCGCTCCTTGCGGTACTCCACTAGTGACTTCTTTCCATTGTGAGTGTTTATCTCTAATTACAGTCCTCATTTGCCTTCCTGCAAGGTAGTCCCCTATCCACTTCAACATGTTACCCTGTAATCCTCCATGTTTTTCTAGTTTACACCTTAGTCGACCGTGTGGAACTCTATCGAATGCTTTCTTCATGTCTAGGTATATACAATCCACCCATCCTTTCTCTTTCCTGTACCTTATCCACCACCTTATCATAAAAACTTAACAAATTTGTTACACAGGAAGTTCCTTCCCTGAAACCAAATTATCTTTCACACAATAACTTGTTTTTCTCCAGTTGTTTTAACCATTTGATCTTAATAATTTTCTCTAATATCTTACAAACTACACTTGTGAGGGAAACTGGTCTATAATTCAGTGGATTTTCCCTATTCCCACTTTTAAAAATTGGTACAATATTTGCTTTTTTCCAGTGTTGTGGTAGCTCCCCAACTCTTAAGGAATATAACATTATTTTATGCAAAGGTTCAACTAATTCCTCAGCACATTTTTTCAATACCCATCCTGATATGTTATCTGGGCCCATAGCTTTCCTCACATCTAATTCCTTCATTAGTTTCAATAATTCATCCGGTTCAAAACTAACTTCACTAAGTTTTTCTTGTTGTTCATCTATTATCTCTGGTTCATTAAAATGTTCATCTTTAACATAAACTGTATGTAATACATTATTCATCACTTCACACAAGTTTTTATCATCTTCATAAACTTTGTTTCCTTCTCTCAGCCTTAATATGTTATCTTTTGTCTTTAACTTACTATTTATATACTTATACACCAATTTGGGTTCTTTTTCACACTTCTTCACAATGTTCTTTTTATAATTCTTTGCTTCCTGCCTCCTTACTTTGACATACTCATTTCTTAGTTTCTTATAATTGTTCCATGTTTGTTCATTTCTCCTCTTTCTGGCTATATTCCATGCCCTGTCTCTCTTATCCTTTGCTATCTTACATCTAACATTAAACCAATCTTTTATCTTTTCTATTTTTCTTGTATTTCCCACTTTCGGAACATATTTACTCACGATGTCATGGCAAATTTGTTTTAAAATGTGATATTTCTCGTTTACATTATGCTGCAATTCAATTTCACTCCAATCAGTTTCCCGAAAGCATTGTTTTAACAACTTATAGTCTGCTTTCCTATAGTTTGGTCTGTTGTCTTTATGATGTTCTTTCTGACTTGTTGGTGGGTAGTCCATCATAACTTCCATTTCTATTACTACATGGTCACTATTACCCAATGGAGGTAGATACTCAGTGTTGATGATTATGTCTGAATCTCTAGTAAACACTAAGTCTACTTTGGACGACTCATCCTTGCCTCTTTTTCTTGTATCTTCCTGGATAGTCTATATTAATAAATTGTCCGTAGCTAGGTCTAGTAACATATTTCCCCATGAATTATTGTTGCTGCCTGCATCTCTTTCCTGCCAATTCACCTCTTTACAATTAAAGTCGCCTGTTTTTATTAGTTCATTGTTTTTGTAAATTAGTTCTTCGATATTTTTTATCATATCTTTCTTTAACTTCTCGTAAACTGTGGCATGTAAGCTAAAGCAATATCAGTTTTTTTGTTGAAATTACTAGTCACTTCCACTGCAATTATTTCCGCCTTGTTACTTCCCAGTTCTATCATTTTAACTTTCAATTCTTTGTTTGTGATGATTAAAACTCCTCCACCCATTTTACCCTCTCTATCCCTTCTCCAAAAGTTATAATCCCTACATTTCATCACTTCCAAACTTACATTTTTATCAAGCTTGATTTCACATAAACATATTATCTTTGGCTCTTATTGTTTTATGAAATCTCCTATCTCTAGTTTTTTTGACACCAGACCATCCACATTGCTATAGACCAATCTATATGTTTTGTTTCTGTCTGCCCTGACTCCTCCTGCCATTCCTACCGTTCTTGCTTTTTCATGTACCATTTTATTATCCGAAGTCCCACCACTCTGAAAAAAAAATCTTCTTTTCCTCTTCTGATCATTCGTTGTTCTTTTTGTTTGCTTTTTCCAGTTTTTCCTTCAGAACCGTTCTATCCTCTCTACTTAAATCTCTCCGTAGCTTTACATGATTGTATTTCTCACTGTCTTTGAGTTTCCATGTATTCCTTAGTACTTCATCTAATACCTGAGTATTCATAAATGTAACTTTCAATGGTCGTACCTTTTCCTTGTCATACTTCCCAATTCTTCGAAATTCCGCTATCTCTTTCTCTACATTGTACTCTATCAATTCTCCTATAAGAACTTTGACAAACCCATCCTCCTCCTTATCTCTAATTACTCTTGATTCTATGTCTTTTTCTTTACTTCCAAATATAATCAAGGATTTGTTTTTATCTACAGTGTTCCTTAGCAGTTTTTCATTACTTCTTATCACCTTTTTAATTTCTTCTTCTATTTTGTTTCCTTGTTTTGCCCGTTCAACCTCACGTGAAAATTTCTCTTCATTTCTAACAATTTCTGCAAAGCTAACTTTTAATTGCTCTCGACATTCACTCACTTTTTTGTTCATTTCTACCACTTCCTGTTCTATATTCTGTTTATCATTTAAAATTTTAACTGCTTCTTTCTGGAGTTTATCTCGCTGTTCTGTTACCTGTTCCACAACTGAATCACATGATATCAAATCAACTCTCTCTTTCTGTTTCATTATTTTCTCACTAATTTCTTTCATCATGGTTCGAATCTCTGCCAATTCCTGTTCTCGATACCTGACATTTTCCTCCAGGGCTTCATTTTGTTTGTGTACATTTTGAAGTTCTTCCTTAAGTTCTACTACCGTCTCTCTTAATGCCATATGTTCATCCCTTGTCACTTTACACTCCTCTTCTACCTTCTCAATTTTGTTATAAATTTCTGCTACCATACCGGTGTCTAACAAAACACTCGCCTCATCACTAACCTGTTTGTTGTCCCGATCGGTGTTGCTTTTAGAATGCGATGCTTCAAAAACACTAGCCATTTTGGCTGCACCTGCCGGCTTTTGTAATAACCTGCTAGAGCGCCTCATTTTCCATTAAGTAGCTTGCCCAGAGTATTCATTACTGATCAAAATACATCTTATAATCAAGCATTACCATCAATCAATAACGGGACACCAGTAATACTCCCTGATACCACAAAAAGGCGATGTGTGCACGTCCGTGTCTGGATACTGTGTGCACTCTGCCTGTCGTTTTATCCAAATTGGTTCCCTCATTAACCTTATTGTTAGTGCATGAAGTCTTCCCGACACACATCCACATGAGATTTCTTTCGATTTCCTTCACTGCCTTCCACCGTGTGAGGTGTGGAAACTTCATAATGATCAGCTTTGGTGTTCTAGGTGTTGAGGAGTTTAACTCCCTGTATTGTTCAGCCTCGCTATAGTGTGCCTGGTGTACTGCGGACCATGGTTCCAAGACGTGTCCTGCATAGAGTGAACCGTCACCTCTTGCTGCTTCCACCTCTGAAGACACGTCTCCATGGAAGTGTCCCCGAAGACTTCAGCCAGATGTTAATGTGTGGGATGAGCTCGACGCCAGGCCCAGGCTCGTGCCTCTGCTCCAACGACACCTCCACCGCCACCACCACCTCCACCTTCCCAGACTGCTTCTCCCACAAGTCCTGCCCTCCCTCACGATCTGGCCCTCCGCAAGTCTGTCGTTTCCTGGCATGATGTACGGCTCTCAAAACGGGTTCTCCGCCCTTGAAGCCAGGATTGATGGACTGGTTGCAGTTCAGTCCGCTACTGACTCCAACCTTTCCACCTTGGATAAGGTACAGAGGCCGTCATCTCAACGGTCACGACCCTTACTGAAAAGGTGGATACTATTGCCTCTGGACTTGAAAAGCTTTGCGAGCCAGTCCTTTCTCTTGGTCCATATCCTTCTCCAGGTCATTCGTCTGCCCCCACTCCTAGGAGTTCTACCTCCAAACAGAGGGTTCGCTATTGAGTTTCAGCTAAATGTCATCTCCTGGAACGTTTGTGGTATCACCAGTTATGCTATACTCGCTCAATTCAAGGCCTATGTTTTTCGTTTTCATCCAAGTAATATTTTCCGCCAGAAGGTATTTCCAGGATGGTCTCTCGCTGCTGGGCAAGCTCCTTCCCTGGCACGTTATGTTCCATATGTTCATCTTGTAAGGAATGGTCTCCTGACTTACATACATAGTTCCTTGCCACATCGCCTCCTTCGTTCCTCAGCCGATCTTGACATGACCTTTCAGCACTTTGAGGTCCTACTTGGGGATGGTGTACTCCAATTATGTGTTGTCTATTCTGCTCCTGCTAGACTCAGTCCTGAGGCTCTTCCTTCTCCCACAGTGCGTGGCATGGTGTATATGGAAGATTTCAATGCTCGGCATTCTAACTAGGGTGATTGTTCTGGTTCTAATAATTGTAATGGTCTTCATCTCCTTTTATACATCAGTAAGCATCATCTGATGCACTGGGACACTGGCGGCAGCACTCATTCTTGGGGTAGTACTTTGGATCACATCCTCACATCTGGCATGGTAGCATCTCTGATCCAGTGCTCCTCATTGCCAGTTATTTTCCCTGATCACGTCGCACATTGGCTTAATTTTTCTTTACCAGCTGGGTCTACTGCTCCTGCCACTCGTTTACATATTGCTGTGCCCCCTAAATATTGCCTGATGTACAGTTGGGGAATAATGTATGTGAACACTGTTGGCGGCTTCTGGCAACATCCCCATAAGTAAACACATCAATGAGAGAAAGTATTTATGAATTGAAGGATAACTTGTATTTCACTGTCTGTGGTTGGTCAACATCACCCAATACTAGTTATCATTCTGTAATAATAAATAAATTTTGTCTATTACTATCTTGTTTATCACTGACATTGTTACCAGAAGCCATCAACAGTGTCCAGATACTTTGTTCCCCAACTGTACATCTGATAAATGGCCAGTGTGTGCCCTACTCTTGATCTGTCTTCACCTGACCAGTTATACTTCGATTTTGTATCTGCCACTCATGACTTTTACAGGCTATAATTATGTCTTCTGGCCACATCTCCAAGCTCGTCGTACTACCAACCCCTGGATGCTTGATGCTCGTATACAGGAGGCTGAACATGATGACTTTTTGTTTCCAGCCAACCCATCTCTTGACCTGCTCTATCGTTGTCAGATGTCCATGGATGCCTTAGTCTCCCTGCAGGAGTGTGTTCATACTCAGTCCTGGCAGAGGCTCACAGACAGTATCAACCAGCAAATGAGTGTGGCTTCCATGCGGCACCTCACCCGTCAGGCTGTTAAAAAGACGCCCACAACTGCCCGTCATCACACTCCCACTGCCTACACACAACAACTTATCGATACTTGATTGGAACAAGCTACCCCAGCCATTTTTCCCATCCACATAAAAGATGCACTCGTTTCCTGTGCCCCTGTCCATTGGCTTCATCTGGTGTCTGCTTTGTTGCAAGATGATGACGAAGATGCAGTGCAGATAACTACTCTCTCTCTTTCTCTCGGGGTAAAGCTTAATCCACCAGTATTGATGGTTTTACCTATGTTGTGCTATTCGTACTGCAACAAGTTCCCGGGAACCTATTACTACGATTGCACAACCTTTGTCTTAGTCACGGTTGTGTACCACGAGCCTGAACCAGAAGCACAATAATACCCACCTGTAAGCCTGGCACAGTCAATTTCAGGCCTATTTTCCTTACCTCCCGCTTTTGTAAGGTTATGGAGGATCTTACTCAACCGTCTCATGTACCGACTGCAGAATTGCCTTTCTACATGTCTTTGGTTCCCTTTCCTTGCTCAACATACACCACTGCCTCGTCGATTTGTACTCTCGCATCTACCGGGCCAGTGTGGTGGCCTTCATTGACCTTGAAGTATGATTATGATTTATTTATAGATGCCACTAGGCATCTGGCGGTGCAACAGCAATGGTCATTTACCGCCTAACATAAAATAGTCATCTACATCATTAATAAAATATGTACAAACATTAAATAATTTTCAGTACCTCGAAAGGGAGAAGCAGCATGAATAAAAAGCATATAATCTAAAAATCACATTTTACTAAAATAACATACTGAAGTTAAATATATAAAAGAATTAAAATATAAACGAAAGAAACATTAAACTTTACCTACATAAAAATGAATACTCATAAAAATCATAAAGTTCACAATTTGTGGAGGAGGCCACCCTCCTCCACATAGGGGAGGGTGTTCCATCCCACACTACAAGCCTCCTCCCCGAGCACCTGGGAGAGACTGTAAGAACCGTCACCCATCCGGTACTCGTAGAGGTGTCTACGACGAAGGTCCCCAAGGCTGGGACACTCGATAATGGCCAACACCAAGGGATGGGAAGAGTTAAAATTGCCCAAGGCCTGCAAGACACTACAGGAATCACTAAAAATAGTAAAAGAAGGCTAAGGGAGTGTAAAAATCATTTTGAGGGCATATAATAACATGGCCGAGAGCTCTGCAGTAAAAATGGACATGACAGAAGGCAGCCTGCTGCCTTGACAAAAGTCAGGAAATACAGCCCTAAAACCATCTCCAGCATCAGACTTTGACCCATCAGTGTACACAGGGAGGGACTCCCTGTGAGTGAAGGCATGTTCTAAAAAGAGGGAACGAGCCACAGGAGTAGGAAGAGATTCCTTCTTGTCTGAAAAGCAAGTGTAAGTGTAAACTTCTGGAAGAAGCCAAGGAGCCTCCCTTGGGACCCGGAAGGGCCATGGTTTGCGAGGATGTGAAAGGTAGTACTGAGACATGATATCAGATGACACTACCAAGCAGGGAAGGGAGTCAGGAAGTCGATGTAATTGATGCCAACAACAAACCATCAAGGACTGGCGATGAAGATCAAGAGGTGGCTCATCAGCATCCACCAGGAGACTGGGGATTGGGGACGACCTGAAGACTCTGGTCGCCAGACGTACCCCAGCATGATGAACAGGGTCTAAGTCTCTGAGACGGGCATCCGTGGCAGAGGAGTACACCTCACACCCATAGTCGAGTTTTGACCTAATAAGAACATAGTATAGGCAGAGAAGGGTGGCCCAATCAGCCCCCCAGGATATATGGTCTAGGATCATCAACAGGTTAAGAGCCTGGAGGCAAGATACCTTAAGTGAACGTTAGTGGGGAACCTAAGTCAAACGTTTGTCGAAAAGGAGACCCAAAAACCGAGTCTCCTCGACACAACGTATCCAATGACCATGCATGAATAAGTCTGGATCAGGGTGGATGCCTAGGATGCGGCAGAAGTGCATAGCAACTGTCTTGGCAGGAGAAAATCGAAACCTATGAGAACCAGCGCAACGCGACACCCTATCGAGGGGAAACTGCATATGCCGCTCTGCCACTGACATACGGGAAGCAGCAAACCAGACTGCTAGGTCGTCAACGGACATCGAGTTGGCTATACTATCCGGAAGGGATTAGGCAATGGCATTAATTGCTACTGCAAACAATGTGACACTGAGGATACTTCCCTGGGGGATGCCCTCCTCCTGTGCAACGGATGCTGAGAGGGCTGTACCAACCCTCACAGAAAAACTGCCACCACTGAGAAACTCTTTAAGAAAGCGTGGAAGGCGACCATATGCATGTAGTTGCTGCAGGATGACATATTGCCATGTAGTGTCATAGGCTTTCTCTAAATCAAAGAATACACAGACAAGATGTTGATGTCGTGTAAAAGCCCCACATGTAGCAGCCTACAACCTGACCAGGATGTCTGTAGTGGAACGGTGTTTACGAAAGCCAAACTGGGATTGAGACGGAAAAAGTCCCCGTTCGAGGAAATATACCAGTCTGACATTCACCATCTTTTCAAATAGTTTACAGAGACAGGAGGTCAAGGCAATTGGTCTGTAATTGAGGGCAACACTAGAGTCCTTGCCCAGCTTGGAGAAAGGAAAGATGGTAACAACCCTCCACCCAGAAGGGAAGACACACTACAACCAGATTCTGTTATATAAGGCTAGGAGAAAATTAATGAGATCGACTCCTCACCCAAGTGTCGCTTATTGCATATGGGATGTTGTCTAGCTCAGGAGAAGTGTCGCCGCAAAGAGAGAGAGCAGAGAGCAGGTCTCTCAGGGTGAAAGTATGGTTATAACTTTCATTCTCCTGCCCCGAGAAATCCAGGACAATGCGCTTCTAGGTAGAGACTCTTGCAAAACCCTCTGCCATGGTGTTGGCCGCTGTTACACCATCCATGATCTTAATTCCATTGACCTTAAGAACAGGTGGAGAACAAGGAGAAAATTCCCTTGACATCAAGGAACTCTCCTGAACGCTTGGGTGAGTGGGGTTTTGGTATTAATTAAAGACACATAGGCCTTCCAAGATACACGTCGTGCCTCTTTTAAAACTTGTCTAGCCCAAGTCCTTGCCCGTCGGAAGTCCTCTAAACGAGTTGGGTCTTTTCTCGCACAGCATTAGTGCAGACTGGTGACCACTAAGGAACAGGACGTTAGGGAAAGTGGCTAGAAGTTTTAGGGATAGAGTTAGGAGCAGCAGAATGGAGCATATCAGTGATATGTTACAGCCTCGTCAAAGCTACCAAAATCGGCTACAGAAGAGACCGAAGAAGTTAGCTCTCCAAAAAACTACCAGTCAGCCTTCTCTAATCTCCACCTATGAAACCGAGACTGTGGTTCGTACTTGTTATTTTCTAAAAGTATGGGGAAGTGGTCACTGCCATATATATCGGGCAACACAATCCAAGTAAAATCCGAAAGAGAACTGGGTGAGCAGAGGGCAATGTCAATGGCAGTAAAAGTCCCAGTAGGGCTATTAAAATGTGTCACATCTCCCATATTTAAAACCCCTAATCCCTCATCCTCAATAAAAGAAGCCAATAAAACACCCCTGGGGTTGAACGAACTGTCACCCCACAGAGGATGACGACCATTAAAATCACCCAATAAAATAAAGGGAGAGGGAAGGTCCCGTACAAGACTGTTGAGATCACCCCTCTCAACTGTAACACTGGGAGGAAGGTATAGTCTGCACACAGTGTAGGGGCGGTCCATAAAAACCTTAACTGAGACAGCCTGGAGCGGAGTGTCAAGCTCCAGGCTCATTCATGGAACATCTCGGCGAACTAGGATGGCAGAGCCACCATGGTGACCCTGTTCTTCAAATGAATTCGAACAAAATGCAGAGTATGAAGGAGGACTGGCAGGAATGTAGTCCCCAAGCATTGTCTCTTGGAGAGAAACACATGCAAGAGAGAAGCTAGAGAGAAGAACGTGCAGATTCTCCCAAGAAGCACGCAAACCACGGCAATTCCAATGAAGGACCTTGAACAGTGTTACTTACTGATTTTTGGGAAGCCTCACGAAGGGATTCCCACTACCACCTTGACCTGAGAGTTTACTCAAATGATAAATTTTGTCTAATCCTGGGCCACTAGTAGAAGAGCGAACCTGAGGAGTAATACTTGGGGCAGTAATTGGGACACGTAGACGAGTCCCTGAAGCATCTGATATTTTAAAAGAAGGTAAAGGTAGATGAGCAGGGATATTCTTTGAAACAATTATATTGGCATTGTCCTGACACAGGCAGATACATCAACATCTATAATACAGGTGGAAGAATCACTCCGCTGCTCAAGCGGAAGAGAAACTTAATCATTTGAAGTCACAACTTTCAAGGTATCCACATTCAATTCATGCCTCTCTGATGTTCCCAAAGGTTTTTGCGAATGGGAACATCTGTACATCAGAGCCACGAGAACTCTTCTGGTGAAATTGAGAGGAAACTATGGATGAGTCCATAGAGACGGTTGCCTTGCAAGGATTATAATCCATGGAGTCAAGTGCCTCAAAGGAACCACGAAGACGTCTCTTTTGCAGTTTAGCACACTTAAGTTTCCTTTTTGGAGAGCGTGTGGCAGCGTGAACCTCTACTACATGGGCACCTTTAGCTAAAGTCTGAGAATTGTCATCAGTTGAAGGGCACCAGAATGAGTGTCTGATACAGTTTTCAAGACAGAGAAACTATTATGTAGTGAAACCTTAGAAACGCTCTCATTAGAGCAAGAAGCAGTCGCTTCTTGAGAGGGTTGAGAGGGTGCTGCAATCGATTTAGGGCGAATGGAGGAGGCGTATGTCTTCACACCTGAAGTTGAGTTGCCGTCTGGCACTACCAATGCTGATGAATTGGGTGTTAGCCAAGTGGAGGATATCCTACTCAAGGAGGTACATCTTACATTGACGAGAATGTAGGGGATGAGCATCCCTACTAAGTCATCAAAGATGTTGGGGCAGAAGTCATTGTCACTGTCAACTTCATTTATTGACCGTATCATCTGAACAGTACAATTAGCATCCCCTAGAGACAGAGAATATTTCTCCTCAAAAGCTGCTTTGGCAGCAACATTTGTATTATAATTAATATAGCACCCACCGACTGGATCGACAGTCACTGTCTTAACTAAGACAGATACGGAAAACTACTTCAAAACGCTTAAAAATGAAGTGAATGTCACCATAAGAGACAGATGCTAATACATCAGTCAACATTAATGTATATATATTACTAGCAGGGTCTCTTTGTATCCGTAGCAATTGCATGGGTAAAACGATACCCAGTCTTCTTCTGGGAACCATCACCACCATGACCAGAGAGCGGTTCGGTGGCGTCTTGAGGGCCTGGTCGACACTTGAGACACTTGAAACACTTTATTATGCTTTTATAGTATTTATGTCTTACAATAGTAGTGACTATCCAACATTTGTAAGCAGCTTAACTTGCTTGTCGGGCAACAAGCGTGTAATCAGCTATGTTAGTCTCCTACAGAACATATAAAAATGTGGAAACTTTATTATGTAAAACACTCATTACCTCTCATGCAATTCCATTATATACAAAGACATTAATTTCAAAGACATTATATACAAAGACATGGGTATCATTACTAATACTGATCAAGTATAAACTGTTTATAGTGTTTTTTAAATGTATGCAGTGTAGGTATATCATGTATGCAAATGGGCACAGAATTCCAAATTTTAGGACTAGAAGAAGCTAGAGAATGTTGGAAGACAGACAGGTTATGTTGTGGAACACGGAGACATTCACGGCTGCGGGTGGAGTAATTGTGCTGAGGTAGTAAGGCAGTCATATTTCCTCTATTAACTGATTTGTACATATATGTGCCAATATGAAGTTTGTTAATATAAAAAAGTTTTAGGATGTTCATGTTTTTGGCTAGAGGTTGTGTATGATCAAAATAACCATAATTTGAAATAATCCTAATGATTTTCTTTTGCAAACGAAATAAGGGAAGTAAGTGTGTGGGCTAAGTGTTACACCATATCGGTGTGCAATACTGAAAGTGTGGTAATACATGGGCATTGTACAGTCGGCGGCAAAAGTCGTGTCGCCTCACTTGCTTCACCGAGGCACGCGATGTTCATAGACTCGAGATTAGTAGGTGTAGAAAACGTGTGTACTGCATGTCTCGGTGAAGCAGTTGAGGCGACAGGACTTCTGCCGCCGACTGTACATCATATGTAGAACATTTCATGGCATGAGGTCTTTTACTTGGTAAAGTAAGGATATATTTCTTGATAATTTATGACATAAAGGAGATAGATGTGGTTTAAATGTCATGCCTTCATCAAACGTAATACCTAACATTTTATGTTTCTTCGTGTTTTTAACTATGTTATTTCCATATTTTAGCGGTGTTAGTGTATCTATTGATTTGTTGTTGAAAAGCATGTAATATGTTTTATTCAGATTAATAGTTAGTTTGTTAATAACGCACCAATTTTGTAAGATTTTAAGGTTAAAGTTAGCTGTTTCAATCATAGATGCAGGGTCTTGTCCAGTAATATAAAGGGTGGAATCGTCGGCAAAGAGTACTGTTTTAAAATGAGGAAATATTTGAGGAAGATCATTTATATAAATCACGAATAAAATTGGACCTACTACACTGCCCTGTGGAACTCCATATTTAATATTTTGTGGTAAAGATAAATTATTAAGAATCTTAGTAGACTGTGTTCTGTTAGAAAGGTAATTCCTGAATCAATCATGTATTATACCTCGGATGCCATAGTGTTTTAATTTTTGCAGTAGTATGTCGTGTCTAACAGTATCGAAGGCTTTACTGAAGGCTTTACGACCACCGCTCGACGAAGAGAGAGAGGTTTAATGATATCCATATGATATTGGTTATTTTAGGATGGGTTCAAGGAGCCAAGAGCTACCACCTAACTAGAAGAATAGGGGACCACGAGCTGGTCACCGTTGGTGGGGTACCTCGTCCCCCACGGGGCCACTCGTTTTTAAAAGTAGCCCCAATGGCTCGAAAGTTTGCCCAAGACGGTATTGAAACGCCCTTCCCCAACAACTCCCGGCCCAGACACACAACCGTCCAACATTCCGGGTTGGCCTGGGTCTCACGAATCCCATAGGTCCTCTCAGCAAACACGAGATTAATGGCCATATTACAGTGTTGGTAAATCTGGAACAGCTGATTCCTCCAAACTATTGCAAGCAACAGGACACTGTGATGTTTACTCATAATCTAGTCCTGTTTCCTGGCAAACTTTGGAGGAATCAAGACACTCCACTATACCATAAGTATAGTACCACCTTAATTAAGGAGACATTCTTTTGGTGGGTGATAAATTGGAAGGTTTCTGATTCCTTCGAACGATACCTTGAAACAGATTCCCAAATTTTAGTACCATTGT
The DNA here is from genome assembly GCA_033782935.1 of Petrolisthes cinctipes. NCBI lineage: Eukaryota > Metazoa > Arthropoda > Malacostraca > Decapoda > Porcellanidae > Petrolisthes > Petrolisthes cinctipes. The sequence continues at coordinate 1,386,177 of JAWQEG010000247.1, forward strand.
ACCATCTGTTTCCTGGCATACTTTGAAGGAATCAAGTCACTTCAATTTCCGTATCAAAAGTGTATTAGCCCCATAATTAAGGGTCATATTCCTGGTGGTCCCACAACTTCCCTCACCATGGATAGTTGGACTCACAGCTGTATATAATTATGTCTTCAGCTGATGGTGTGCCCGGGAATAGTGCATTCAATGTCAATCTTTGTATATCATACGTAATAAGGTCTTCCCTGGCATATGTTTATAACTTCCATCCATAACTGAGAGAATGCCTTTTTCTTCAGATTTTTCTTCAGGTTTTCCATTAAATTCATATTTTGAAATCACCAATACTCCCTTATTATAGCAGATCTGGCCTTTTCCTTCAGCTATTTGCAAAGCCAGCAGATAGTGTATGCTTTCAATTTTTTTTGGAAAAATATACTCAATGACCTTTGACCCCCCTAATTGACCTAATTAGGCCCAATTAGGCGGCGGATAACTAGCCTAACAACAGAAACACTTCTTAAAATCCAAAATAATTAAATAGAGCTTGATTTGTGTGCCTAAATATGCATATCCTGAAAGAAAAAATACAAATATGGGATTTTTTACTGATTTGCACTCATTGACCTTTGACCTCTGCTAATTGACCTAATTAGGCTGATGATGGCAGGATAAACACCTGGGCCGTGTTCAGCATACCCAAATCCATCACAAAAACATATTTATCGACCATTACCCCAAAATGCTTCATACATGTTAAATAAGCATCTTTTGAGAAAATCTGCCTAGTCTAGTACAGAGTTGAGAGCCTTGAACCATTTCTCTTAATTCTATGTTCTGTCCCCTGTCGCCTCAATTACACTGAATTCCACCCAATGTATTTAAATTTCTTTTTCTCTTTATTTTGTGTCTGAATATGTTCTATTGCTGCCTCGAGTTTATCAGTGAGTGAATTTTGTTGATTTACAGATGTTTCCTTTCTCTCTCTCTCATACATTATCATATTTTGTAGCAGAGAGAAAAGTAAAAACAAAAAAAGTATCCCGGGATTTCACAAATTTCCCGGGAAGAAATATTTCATTTATGGCCCGGATCCCGAGAAGGATACCCTACGGCCTACACCAATCCTCTTTGGTCCAGGAGCATATTTCTTAGCAAATGCAAGCCTGGCTTTCTTCACATGCGGTCATTCAGAAGCTATTTAAGTGCGGCGACACGACTGGCAGCAGCAAGGAGAGCCATAACGGTCGACTTTGCCCTTTCACCGCCTCCACGTGCCAGGGCTCTCACAACAGGCAACTAAAGTTACCTTGAAATACTTGTGAAATTACACTAGATGCAACTAAAGTACCTTAAACATTCCCGTTTTATATACTGCATTATAAATTTTGTGCACAAATAAGGGATTATCTAGAGTAGCCTACCGTACATAAGATAATGAGATATAACAACCACAAGAAGCTGGCAATTAATACCATATCTGTAGCATATAAATAAGGGAGAACAATTAAACATAGTTCAAACCTCCTCAAAAGAAAGAAAATAATAATAAAATTACAGGCCTAAAATTTCACTTACGGTTACCAGTTTACAAGAAATAGTTGAAAGAATCATCCCCTCATAATACAAAACAAAAAAGTCACTGCTATATCTTAAACAAAGTAGTGATGCAATCTTCATCAGTAGCATATTGCTTACAACACTCTTTAATGTGGAGTGTAGATCCTTATATCCATTTGCAACTCATCACTAGATATGTTCAGTTATTTTAATCCATAATTTGTGTACTGTAAGTTAACCTAACTGCAGGTTTGCACCTTATGCCGTGTTTTTGTCGTCCAACCGTCGGTTTGGGGTGCCAAGCGGGCTTGGAGCAAGCACTTTCTGACGACAAAGACAGACATGATACGTGGAGCCGAACAACTTGCTTGCCGAAGGTGCCGAACCAATATAATAGCCGAAAAATTATCATTTGACGGAATCGTCAAATCATTGTTATAATGATATTAATTTTGGCCCGTGCTTCAGGAAAGCAATAAAAGGATCAGTATTAGGAAAACACTTTGGCAAGATTTAAAATTACCACAGAGAAAGCCAGCTGATCTCCAACAAATAAAATAATCATAATTAGGTACACAGCCTCATATCTTGAGGTTAGGTGGAGGAGAAAAAGAAGAAAATAAATTGGACATTTAATGAAAATATGGCTATTATACCAATTCTGACATGTTGAGATTTCACCGAAATTTCATGGTTAGGTATAAGTTAGGTAAAGAATCAATTAACTAAATAACCAGATTTTTCTTTAATAACATTATTTAGGTTAATTAAGACCTCTGCAGCAGTGTAAGCACTGGTAAAAAAAATTGTGACTTTGATTACTTATAAATAATCCTTTTCGTCTTTCATAATAAAATGTACAAAAACTATCCAATCAGCTTATACCTCCTTAAATAATACTACAACATCTTATTACATCATAATTTTTTTTTATCTAGCACTGATTGCAAGATACATGCACTAATTAAGCGAATTTCAATCATCTGTCAGCCATACTGTTGTTGTCAGCTGACTACCAAGCGGCACAGGGACTGCTCCCGAGCAAGGTTGCTTTGGATGCGAAGACGGCTTGGTTTCAGCGGCTACCGCTTGGCACGGCTTCGTATCCCTTTGACCGACAAAAACAGTACAGGGCAAGCTCGCTTAGTTTCACCAAGCGAGCTTCGTGTCGCTTGGACAACAAAAACACGACATTAATATCATTACCTTAAAAATTACCTTGGACGAGTCAAATTACTCAATCTAAGGAAAATACCTTGAAAGTGAGAGCCCTGGAGGTGGCGTTCACTAGCCTACACTTCTTCCACACTTGGTTAGAAGGTTGCCAGATATCACCAGCAAATACGATATAAACCCCATTACATTACTTCTACAGGAGGAATTCAGGATCTTTTTTGCGGTGGTGGTATTAATTACGTCAACCAAGTGAAGCAGAGCACAATATACTGTGTTTCTAATGCCCAGTATCTTTTCTATGCCATGATGCCATTTTATATATATGTATCACTCTGTACTTTAGGATTGCTTACTTAAATTAATATTCGACGGATTTTGATCAAATTTGACACATAAATTAAAGTGGGCCTTGTGAAAACATTGTCTGCTTGTCATTCATCTCTCATGAACCACTCGCCCCTTCACAGCCTGTAATAGTCACCTCTAAAAAATATACCGATACGTCAAGAATAATAATAGTAATAAATACATTGAGAGGACAAGAGTTATGCACCAGTTACTGTCTTTCTATACTTGGAAAAGCGAGAAAAAATGTCGTCATATTATTTTGTCAATGCAATAGAGAATGAGAGAGGTCCAACATCATGTCCATTGCGTTTGATGGGACATGACTCGCAGTAAGAAGAAAAGATAGATAGGGGTAGAGTGTTCCGGAGTTGACCTATTGCATACATGAAAGACTTAGAATAGGCATATTGGTTAACTCTTGCTTTAAGGAGGTGGACAGAAAAGGGGTAAGATCGAGCTGCGTAATTAGCTTGTATTGCATACCATCCTGTTGGGAGTAAGCATACATTTAGAAAAGAGAGAGAGAGAGAGAGAGAGAGAGAGAGAGAGAGAGAAAGGAAGCACAACTGTAAGAGGTGTAGAGCTTAATCAAACTCCCACATTAGTAGACGAAAAAAATGTCATAAAAATTCCGACAATTTCGGTGCCACTGAAGAGGGTGACAGTAGTCACTGAAACTGTTGGAATAAAAACCTTTTCATCTACTGATGTTGGAGCTTGATTAAGTTCCCCGTGCCAACGCAAGAGTGATTTCTCCAGTAATAGGTGTAGAGCTGATAGGACGAATGTTTATTCATTCTACCCTGTTTAGGAGTGTTGTAAAGATCGAGCCACAAACAGATGAAAGCCATACTTTATATAGGAGCCGATGAGACATCAGTAAGAAAAGAATATCTGCAGGGGATGAATTGTTCGTGGAATCTGAACAGTATACATAAAACTTCTTTGAAATGGTTTTAAAGCAAGAGAGGTAATAGGATCGCTCCAATAGTATTTGTGAGAGAAAGAAACACCAGGAATATTAAAAGCAGACTGAAAACTTACTTGTCTGTCATTGAAGAGAAAGGGATAGGCCTAGTTATTTGGAAGGCCAGAGAGAGTTGATAGATAAAGTAATTTTGTTTTGGAATACGAGTACGCTATCGAACTAGCTGCTCTAGGTCGTTATATATAGAAAAGATAAAGGATTGCTCATAAGGGGATTATTGAAAGAAATTAAAGCCTCAGATGGCGGTAAACAATAAAATCACCCAAAATGGAGATTTCTGAGCAAGGAGAATGGGATAGAATGTCTTCCACTTATTTAGTAAGATAGTCAATCAAATTTGAATTGTCAGAAGAGATAGGGGAGTGAGATGTATTTAATATGAAAGTAATATATGATCCAAAGCCAGAAGGTTGATAATTCAGAAGGGTAAAGTTCTGAATAAGCGAGCAAGTAAGATCGGTGCGTATACTTGCCACTGTTAATAAATTGAGGATAGAGAAAGTCACAGAGAAAGACATAGAAAGAGTTTCTATCTGTTGCTCCAGATAATTGATTCTCGGTGAGAAAGGCGCGATGAGGGGTTGCAGTAAAGAGGTGGTGTTCAACAGATGATAAGTTAGTGAAAAGACCACGAACATGGCTGAAATTAATGGAGTGTGAGTCAGGCAATGGACCGGGGCACCTTGGGAGGTCATCAATAAAGAGTGAAGGCCGAGGGATGTTCTTAGGTTAACTCTTAGGGGCTACTGAGGCAATGCTTTTAAAATCTCATTTAAATTACCTTTTTTTTTTAATGGACAAAAGAGTACTGCATCTACTGCATTTCTTTGTATTGTGTAAAGAGGCGGAGAGTCAAGTCTTTGAGAGTATATTGGACTATTCGTGGTGTAGGGGAGACACGAAACAGATCAGCAAAGTTGGAGAAACTAATGAAGTGGTTGATCCAACCCTCTCTCTTACTAGTCCAATCTCCACTCTACGAGTACTTCTCCTTTCAGATGGTATGGGTAATATATTTATAGCGTAGGCATATTGACTCCAAACAGAAGAACCTGTCATTGTAGGGACTATTAAGTAGATGACCTCATAATATAATATTGTTTAGTAGGCAGAGACTAAAGTTTCCGGGTAAGAATTGTTTGATATTATTTTTATTAAGATTTGTTATTCCGAAGTATACCTGGGCTTTATCGTAAGCATACGAGTCCCTATAGAAATCTCTGGAATTATTGAAGGGAGGTAAAAACAATCAGTGTATCATGTAAAATATGGTGATATGGCAAAAAAAATTTTAGTTAGCTACTCTATTTGACTGCCACTGTGAGATTTTCACTTCCTGACGTTTTTACCATTCAACACAAGAATCACGTCCGATATTAACACTATGCCGCCCAACTAATTCACTGGTAGCATTTATCATGTAATATATTATACACAAATAAAACAGTAATATCGAGAGCAAGGTGACTATAGCACGAAATAAAACATTGGAGAGACATATAATAATTATTATTACTCTACCTGGAAGAGGGTCCAGGTAGGGCCTAAATACTATAAACCTCAGAAATACACTTGTTCATTCAGCGTGGTGCTATCTTTGTCATTTTCTTCTTCACGGACTTATGAAAACTAAATTTACCCTAAATTTAGAACGTATTGTAGATAGATTCTCAGTTTCTGATTCGTCTGTTGTAATGTAAAGAGGTGGTGGTATAGTTACTGTAAACATACTAAAACTATTTACGTGATTTTAACCCTTTACAACGGTGAATGAGGCCAACCCGTTGTGCATTATTACGAACTGTATATCTCCTCTTCACCTTTCTCTTAGGACCCTCAGGGGTGCACGTCAAAAAAGCTCATAATGACGCTTGAGTTGTAGCGATAAAACTAACCATGGGATATCGTTAATTAAATATAGTCTCATTGCCTTTTCCAGCTCATTTTACCGCTAAGTGACCTATCCAGATTTAACCTAACCTAACTTAACCTAACCAGGGTACGAGCCAAAATTCAGTTAATAATCATCAGATGATGATATATTAGATGAAACGGAATTTATAATGCTCAGAAACCAGGAAAAGAGGGTAATTAGGATCTTGCAGTATACATACAAGGATGGAGGACAAGAAGATTTGAGGATAGGTGTGCACAGCCTGGAATACTTCACAGCACTAACGCTGCAAACTGTTCTGAACTCTTATATAAGCTGGCCACCTAATATCTTCCCCTACCCACAAAGCTCATTCTTTAATTTACGAGAGGTGTCATTAAATCACTCCCTCCACCTATCTGTCAGTCTGTCTTTAAGTAAGTAAATAATGTTTGTTGTTAAAATCAAGATACAAGGATGCAACACATACAAGTTTTAAAACTATTAATCACGGTCCATCGAGCCGAAGCTCCTTGGCGGACATTGTATTCCTTACGTTATCATTGACATGACAGTTTAACTAAACAATGATTTATGACTAGGTATAGTTTTACACACAGTATATGTATCCAGACTGAAGAAATTGAGGTTTCACAAAGAGATTAAAAGATACAATAATACAGGTAGCACAAGCAACATAGGTGATGATAGAGGAAACATAATAATAATAATAATAATAATAATAATAATAATAATAATAATAATAATAATAATAATAAGAAAAAGAAGAAGAAGAAGAAGAAGAAGAAATTGCTGTAGTAATAAAATAAAATTAGGAAATCAATGAAACATTGTAGATTTTGTAAATAATTTCATATTTCTTTTTTAGTCTTATGATACATGTAGTTTTAAGAAGAATTTTATAATCAAGAGGAATACTGTTAACTAAATTGGGAGCCTAACAGATTACACGATTCTTTTATAATTCTGTGCTAAATGCCGGACAAATATGGTTAACATTACTACCCATGGTGTATATATATATATATATATATATATATATATATATATATATATATATATATATATATATATATATATATATATATATATATATACAGCAAAACTATGTTCCATAGGCAGAACTATAGATTTTGATGAAAATTCAAATTTTGACAGTCAGCCTTTCAGGCAATTAAATCTTACAAAACGACTTCAAATGAAATCTTGGGTAAAATTTTCAATTCATTACATGCGTCGGCTAAGTCCTTCTCTCTGATCTGGGTGCCTGGTCATTTTCGGTAATAAACAGACTGACTTATTTTCAAATCGGCGGTAGAACATGAAATGCAGGAATCTCTCGGGAGGTACAGTCGTGTCTCTCTTTCGGTAAGAAATCAATTACTCCTCTGTGGCAAAATCAGTGGACAGATCTGGCAATATCCACCATCAGCATATCGACGCCATCGAAGAGAAGAAGTCATACTAGCCAGACTAAGAATGGATTGTACTCGTATAACACATAATTATGTTACAATATATAAATCATAATTTTCTACCACAATGCACCCCCCCCCCCCACACCAACGGGAAACGCCTTGACGTGGTGGTGTGGCTTGCGTGTCTCTGAGACGTAACGACCCAGACAAGAGGGCGCTTCGGCCCCTGCTCTGCCCCGATTTCGGGGAGAGTGGGCTTCCCATGCTAGTAAGGTCGCCAGTGGGAGACCAAACTAAATGGTTCCATTCAATAGGTTGCCAGTACGGGCCAACAGTGCTGCCCTCCAGAGGGAACGCCCTCTCGGGGCCGTCCTATGTTGGATGGTTGGGTGTCTGGGCCGGGAGATGTTGGGGAAGGGGGTCTCAGCACCGTCGTAGGCAAACTTTCGAGCCATTGGGGCTGCTTTTTAAAACGAGTGGCCCCGTGGGGGAAGAGGTGCCCCACCCACGGCGACCAGCGCTCGGTAACCTCATCTGCCTGGTAGGTAGTAGCTCTTGGCTCCTGGGGCCATTTTAATAATAACAATATCATATAGATAACAAAAAAACTCATTCCTTTCCTCGAGCGGTGGTCGACCAGGCCCTCGAGACGTTACTCTCTGGTCGTGGTGGTATGCAGAAGTCTGCAAATTAGAGTAGACCCAGCAGGTCGTGTGTTGTGTCGACGAACCCTGTTAACGGTTTCGGTTTGGACACGTTAATGTTAACGAATGTACAGCTCCGGACAGATCAAGGGTCCACACCCCATCCATCAGCGACTTGATTTGGGCCTCGTCGGATCTGGTAACAGTTGCAGGTGGAGGGAGGGGGGGATGTTAGTGGGAGAGGAGAGAAATGTGGGCGGAGCTATATAGGAAGGTAACGAATGATCAGGTAGAGAAGACTTGTGTCAGGAGGAATGAATGAAGCATACACTGTGAACGGTATCGAATCACCAATAGTTTAAAGCAGGGTTCTTCAAACTTTTTCAATCGTGACCCAATTTTTACTATGAAATAATTCTCGGACCCATACAGAAAGATCTTTTACAAATAACCAGAATTATCAATCTAAGAAAATACAAGGCCAGAAACTGAAACGTAATATTTATGATTAAAAGGCATTCTAACCAGAATTATAAACACTGCCTCACCTACCCCTCCCTCCCTCTCTCTCTCTCACTCTTTCTCAAGAAGGCTAATATTTGTTCAATGATTTTGTTTTATTGATAAATAAATATATGAATATTCGATTATAAAAATATGTTACGTGGATTCATGTATGAACTTCATATTTATTTTATTGTCACGAACATTATTATTCTATTTTATTCATGTATTTATTTTTGTGAGCCTGCGTCCCAGTTTGAAGGAATTTGGGACTCGTAATTTGAAGAACCCGGGTTTAAAAAAGTGCTTACTGCATTAACGTAAGTGGATATAGGAGAGAAGAAATGTGATGATTTGAGGTGAGGGTGAGGGGGAAGAGGGTAAGACAAATGAAGGTGATTAGTTGAAAAGTAATAACAAACAAATATAATTAGAATATCTGTTACATTATATCTTTTAAATAAAGGCACTGTCTTTTGTTCACCATCGTAGTGGGATAGACTACTGATTATATATTATCCTTTGGATATTAGACAGCTATCCCTGTATTCCTTTTATCCCTCGTGCTTGCCCCGTAGGGGGGTATTGCCTGTAATGATGTGGGCAATACTTTAAGGGTTTTGGCGCCCCTCTGGCCCCCGCCACTAGCTTACATTTCTTCAACTGTCCCTCCTTTCTTCCTATTTCATTCTTGCTTGCTGTCACACCTCTCTATCACCTTTTCCTGGTGCTAAATGACCTCGCTGTTGCGCCACCTAATATCAATCAAATCCCTCGTGCTTGTAGTCCACCCTATTTATCACCTTCTCCCAAGCCCAGCTGTTTTTGTTTGTTTTTTTCGGCAGAAGACGGTTTAATTTTCTAACTTTTTTAATAATCATATTTGTCAACAAATTCATTAAGCTATTTACCAGGATTTTTTCTTCTAAATATGCATTTCCTTAAAAATAATCGATGTTAAACTTAAATAGGCGCCGCTATATGGCGTATTCAATAAACTTGGTCTAATTTTATGCATAGGCTATATATATTACAGTATCTCTCAAGTAACTGGCAACCTTACACATCCTCCTTACTGTCTTATCCCTCTCTCACTTGCCCTTCCCTCCTTTCTTACCGTTTATCTTTTCTTTCTCATATTTTTAACCTTCATTCGTTCTTAAAAAGTTTTAATGACATAGGCCTTTCTCTCTTATCACTTATAGTCCAATTATATGATTCGAAAAACTACGGCTGAGATTATGTTGTTGATACCATTTTGGTTCTCAATATGTAGATGTTGATTGATTGATTGATATTAGGTGCCGCAACAGCGAGGTCATATAGCGCCAAAAAACGGTGATAGAGAGGTGAGACAGCAAGCAGGAAGGAAATAGAAAGAAAAGAGGGACAGTTGAAGAACTAAAAGCTGTGTCTAATATCCAAAGAATAATATATAATCAGTAGTCTATCCCACTACGATGGTGAACAAAAGACAGTGCCTTTATTTAAAGGATATAATGTAACAGATATTCTAATTATATTTGTTTGTTATTACTTTTCAACTAATCACCTTCATTTGTCTTGCCCTCTTCCCCCTCACCCTCACCTCAAATCATCACATTTCTTCTCTCCTATATCCACCTACGTTAATGCAGTAAGCACTTCTTTAAACCCGGGTTCTTCAAATTACGAGTCCCAAATTCCTCCAAACTGGGTCGCAGGCTCACAAAAATAAGTACATGAATAAAATAGAATAATAATGTTCGTTACAACAAAATAAATATGAAGTTCATACATGAATCCACGTAACATATTTTTATAATCGAATATTCATATATTTATTTATCAATAAAACAAAATCATTGCACAAATATTAGCCTTCTTAAGAGAGAGAGAGAGAGAGAGAGAGAGAGAGAGGGAGAGAGAGAGAGAGAGAGGGAGGGGTAGGTGAGGCAGTGTTTATAATTCTGGTTAGAATGCCTTTTAATCATAAATATTACGTTTCAGTTTCTGGCCTTGTATTTTCTTAGGTTGATAATTCTGGTTGTTTGTAAAAGATCTTTCTGTATGGGTCGCGAGAATGATTTCATTGTAAAAATTGGGTCACGACTGAAAAAGTTTGAAGAACCCTGCTTTAAACTATTGGTGATTCGATACCGTTCACAGTGTATGCTTCATTCATTCCTCCTGACACAAGTCTTCTCTACCTGATCATTCGTTACCTTCCTATATAGCTCCGCCCACATTTCTCTCCTCCTCTCCCACTAACATCCCCCCCTCCCTCCACCTGCAACTGTTACCAGATCCGACGAGGCCCAAATCAAGTCGCTGATGGATGGGGTGTGGACCCTTGATCTGTCCGGAGCTGTACTTGCATCCCTTTCCTATATGGCGCTATCCACTCCATTGGTTTGGAGTGGTTCTTCTTATCCGAGTCACTTATGACAGTAACTGTAGGTCTAATCGGTGCTATATTACTTTCAATACAAATGCTGCTACCAAAGCAGCTTTTGAGGCAAAAGATTCTCTGATTGTGAGGGATACTCACTGCAAAGTTCAGATGATACGGTCCACCAATGTAGTTGACAGTGACAATGATTACTGCCCTACCATCTTTGATGACTCTGTAGAGCATGTCCCTAAGGACCGTCGGGTTTCTACATCCTTTTGGTTTGTGGCTTACTACAGGGAGGGATGTGGTAACCTTATTCATGCTTCCCGGTATCTAGAGAAAGAAATTGGATTACTACCAATGGGCCACTTAAAGAAATATGTTAAGGGCGTTTTAATCAGCGCCAAAGATCTTACGCAGGCCATGATGCTCCTCAATCTTCCCTGTCCTTCTGATAGCATGTTTGAATCTATCAAACCACATCGAACATTTAATTACAGCAATGGGCGTACATATAATGAGGACCTGTATTAATTCTCAGAAGAGCACATTCTTGCTATGTGCCCAGACAGTGTCCAACGAGTAATAAAGATTAAAAGCAGTAAAAACATGATCATCCTCACTTTCTATGGCTCGCATATCACAGATCGCGTTAACATTAACCCCACCTCTTTTGAGGTGAATCCTTTTGTTGAGAGTCCCTTACAGTGTTTCTGTTGTAATGAGTTTGGTCATGGGAGGAGGAACTGCAACAACCGTTCCCGGTGTGGTAATTGTTCTGCTCTTGACTCACATCTTACTTCTGAGTGTTGGTCAGAGAGTTACTGCTTTTACTGCAGGGATGCTCACCCCTTACATTCTTGCCAATGTAAGATGTACCTCCTTGAGCAGGGTATCCTCCACTTGTCTAATACCCAATTCATAAGCATTGGTAGTGCCAGACGGCAACTCAACTTCAAGCGACAGAAGGATGGTGGTGTGAAGACATACGCCTCCTCCCTTTGCCCTAAATCGGTTGCAGCACCCTCTAAACTCTCAAGAGGCAGCTGCTTTTTGCTCTAGTTAGAGCGTTACTAAGGTTACACTACATGATAGCTTCTCTGTCTTGGAAACTTTATCTGACTCAAATTCTGGTGACCCTTCAACTGATGACAATTCTCAGACTTTAGCAAAAGGTATCCATGTGGTAGAGGTTCACGCTGCCACACGCTCTCCAAAAAGGAAACTTAAGTTAGCTAAACTGCCACAGAGATGCCTTCGTGGTTCCTCTGATGCACTTGACTCCATAGATGTTCCTCCTTACAATGCAACTGTCTCTGTGGACTCATTCATAGTTTCCTCTGAATTTAACCAGAAATGTTCTCGTGGCTCTGATGAATCTCTTGATTCAACAGATGTTCCCCCTCGTAAGCTTCCTTCAGGATCATCACAGGGGCGTGAAGTGAATGTGGATGCCTCTTATGTTGTGACTTCAAAAGATTCAGTTTCTCTTCCGCTTGAGCAGCAGAGTGATTCTACAACCTGTATTATGGATGTTGATGTATCTGCCTGTGTCAATGATACCACTGCTGTACAGGACAGTACCAATATAATTGTTTCTAAGAATATCCCTGCTCATATACCTTCATAATCTTCTAACATATCAGATGCTTCAGGGACTTGTCTACGGGTCCCAATTACTGCTCCAAGTACTACTCCTTGGGTTTGCTTTTCTTCTAGTGGCCCAGGATTAGACAAAACTTTTTGTTTGAGTAAACCCTCAGGTCAATGTGGTAGTGGGAAGTACCTCCGTAAGGCTTCCCAAAAATCAGTACTAAAGTAACACTGTTCAAGGTCCTTCTGTGGAATTGCCGTGGCTTGCGTGCTTCTTGGGAGGAACTGCACATTTTTCTCTCTAGCTTCTCTCCTGCATGTGTTTCTCTCCAAGAGACAATGCTTGGGGACTACATTCCTGCCAGTCCTCCAGCATACTCTGCATTTTATTTCAATTCAATTGAAGAGCAGAGTCACCATGGTGGCTCTGCCATCCTAGTTCGCCGAGATGTTCCATGCACGAGCCTGGAGCTTGACACTCCGCTGCAGGCTGTCGCAGTTAAGGTTATTATGGGCCGCTGGTACACTATGTGCAGTCTATTCCTTCCTCCCAGTGTTACAGTTGAGAGGGGTGATCTCAACCGTCTTGTACGGGACCTTCCCTCTCCCTTTATTTTATTGGGTGATTTTAATGGTCGTCATCCTCTGTGGGGTGACAGTTCGTTCAACCCCAGGGGTGTTTTATTGGCTTATTTTATTGAGGATGAGGGACTAGTCGTTTTAAATACAGGAGATGTGACACATTTTAATAGCCCTACTGGGACTTTTACCGCCATTGACATTTCGCTCTGCTCACCCAGTGCTCTGTTGGATCTTACTTGGAGTGTGTTGCCTGATTTATATGGCAGTGACCACTTCCCCATACCTTTAGAAAATAACAGGTACGAACCACAGTTTCGTCTTCCTAGGTGGAAATTTGAGAAGGCTGACTGGCAGTTTTTTAGAGAGCTATCTTCTTCGGTCTCTTCTGTAGCCAATTTTGATAGCTCTGACGAGGCTGTAACATATTTCACTGATATGCTCCATTCTGCTGCTCTCAACTATATCCCTAAAACTTCTGGCTACTTTCACAAATGTCCTGTTCCTTGGTGGTGACCAGTCTGCACCATTGCTGTTTTTTCTCGCCTTCGTCGCAATCGTGGGGACCCAACTCTTTTAGAGGACTTCCGACGAGCAAGAGCTCGGGCTAGACAAGTTTTAAAAGAGGCACGACGTACATCTTGGAAGGCCTATGTGTCTTCAGTTAATACAAAAACCCCACTCACCTAAGTGTTTAGGAAAGTCCGTAAGATGGTGAGGAAGTTTTATCCTAGTTCTCCACCCGTATTTAAGGTCAATGGAATTAATATCATGGATGGTTTGACAGTGGTCAACATCATGGCGGAGGCTTTTGCAAAGGTCTCCAGCTGTGACTCTCGACCTCTGGCTGTCAGGCACGAGTTGAGAGCCTAGGAGCGCATTGTCCTGGATTTCTTGGGAAACGAGAATGAAAGTTATAACAATATATATTAACCCTGAGAGACCTAGCTGCACTCTGCTCTCTCTCTCTCTCTCTGCGGTAACACTTCTCCTGGGCAAGACAACTTACCATATGCAATGTTGCGACACTTGGGGGAGGAGGCGATCTCATTTCTTTTAGCTTTATATAACAGAATCTGGTTGGAGGGTATCTTCCCTTCTGGGTGGAGGGTTGCTACCATCTTTCCTTTCCCCAAGCCAGGCAAGGACTCTAGTGTTGCCCTCAATTACCAACCAATTGCCTTGACCTCATGTATCTGGAAACTATTTTAGAAGATGGTGAATGTCAGACTGGTATACTTCTTGGAAAGGGGTTGTTTTCTGTCTCCGTCCTAGTATGGCTTTCGTAAACACTGTTCCACTACAGATGCTCTGGTCAGGTTGGAAGCAACTACAAGCATATGTGGGGTTGCCTTCCACGCTTTCTTAAGGAGTTTCTCAGTGGTCGCAGTTTTTCTGTGAGGGTTGGTACAGCCCTCTCAGCATCCATTGCACAGGAGGAGGGCATCCCTCAGGGAAGCGTCCATAGTGTCACATTGTTTGCAGTAGCAATTAATGCCATTGCTTCATCCCTTCCGGGATGGTATAGCCAATTCCATGTACGTTGACGACCTGTCGGTCTGGTTTGCTGCTTCCCGAATGTCAGTGGAGGAGTGGCGCATGCAGCTTGCCCTCGACAGGGTGTCGTGTTGGGCTGGTTTTCATGGGTTTCGATTTTCTCCTGCCAAGACAGTTGCTATGCACTTCTGCCACATCCGAGGCGTCCATCCTGATCTGGACTTATTTATGTATGGCCATCGGATACGTTGTGTCTAGGCGACTCAATTTTTGGGTCACCTTTTTGACAAACGTTTGACTTGGGTTCCCCACTTACGTTCACTTAAGGTCTCTTGCCTCCAGGCTCTTAACCTGTTGAGAGTCCTGGGGCATACATCCTGGGGGGCTGATCGGGCCACCCTCCTCCGCCTATACCATGTTTTTATTAGGTCAAAACTCAACTATGTATGTGAGGTGTACTTCTCTGCCACAGATGCCCGTCTCAGAGTCTCAGACCCTGTTAATCATGCTGGTGTACGTCTGGTGCCAGAGCCTTCAGGTCGTCCCCAATCCCCAGTCTCCTGGTGAATGCTGATGAGCCACCTCTTGATCTCCGTCGCCAGACTTTGATGGTTCGTTGTTAGCATCGATTACATCAACTTCCTGACTCCCTTCCCTGCTTGGAGGTGTCATCTGATATCATGTCTCAGTACTACCTATCACATTCTCGCACACCATGGCCCTTTGGCTTCTGGGTCAGGAAGGCTATGGAGGAGATAGGCATTGATGACTTCCCGATTTGTCCTGTGTGGGACCCCAGGGTGCCTCCATGGCTTCTTCCAGAAGTTTTCCCATGCACCTGCTTTACTGACAAGAAGGAATCTCTTTCTCCTACAGTGGCTCGTTCCCTCTTTTTAGAACATGCCTTAACTCACTGGGAATCCCTCCCTGTGTACACTGATGGGTCAAAGTCTAATGCTGGAGTTGGTTTTGGAGTTGTCTTTCTTGACTTTTGTCGTGGTGGCAGGCTCCCTTCTGCCATGTCAATTTTTAGTGCTGAGCTCTCTGACATTTTATATGCCCTGGAAGTGATGTTTACTCTCCCTCAGCCTTCTTTTACTATTTTTAGCAATGTCTGTAGTGCCTTGCAGGCGTTGTGCAATTTTAACTCTTCTTATCCCCTGGTGTTGGCCATTCTCGAGTGGCTTGTCCTCCTGGGTCGTCGTGGCCGTAGAGGAACATTTTGTTTGGTCCCGGCTCATGTGGATGTCGATGGGAATGAATGGGCTGACGCCCTGGCTAAGGCTGCAGTCTCCAGTTCTCAGCCTCCTGCCAGGTGTCTTCCCATTCCTGCAGTGGACCTTCGACCTTACATAGTTGCTGCCGTTCGTTCCCACTGGCAGGACAGATGGGATGACATCGGAGCTAACAAGCTCAGCGGCATCCGCCAGAGCCTTGGTTTGTGGAGCTACACTGGGCTGTCTCGCCGGTGGGTGACGGCTCTTGTCCATCTCTGCATTGGCCACACACTATTGACTCATGGCTTTTTAATGGAGAGGGCTCACCCTCCCTACTGTAATGATTGTCTGGTCCCTCTGACAGTACGGCATCTTATTGTCGAGTGTCTCAGTCTTGGGAACCTTCGTCGTAGGCACATCTCTGAGTACCGGGTGGGTGACGGTTCTTACAGTCTCTCCCAGGTGCTCGGGGAGGAGGCTTGTAGTGTGTGAGGGAACACCCTCTTTAATGTGGAGGAGGCTGGCCTCCTCAACAAATTGTGAATTTTATTATATTTATGGCCTTTTAAATAATTCAATGTTTTTTTATTTTGATCTTTTATATATTTTACTTGAATTAATCAGGTTTTTTTAGCTTAAATGCGCCTTTTAGTTTATATGTTCTTTTGATCATGCTGCATATTCCTTTCGGGGTGGTGTGTGTAAATATTTTATTAATAATGTAGATAACCATTTTATGTTGGGCAGTATATGACCCTAGCTGTTGTGCTGCCAAATGCCTAATGGCATAAAATCAATCAATCAATCCATCAAGGGGTTTTCGTTACCTCCTCACCTGCGTGGATCGTACTACATGTTGGTGCACCGCGACGCCCATGACAGACATCACAGCAGTAGGTACCGCCCGCCACTTCCTCAACACTTGGGTTGCTAACTTCGGTCCGCCAGCTGTCATCATAACGGACCAGGGCACGCAATTCGAATCCAGGGCGTAGCAGGAAATGTTTACCTTACTCGGCACCAGAAGACAGAGGACTATGGGTTACCTCCCCAGCAGTAACAGAATGGTTGAACGTCTGTACAGATGGTTGAAGGACGCATTTGGCGTCTTGTAACCAGACCAATGGTCAGACGCCCTTCCTCTACACCATTCACCAGCTGAACTCTTCTTTGGAGAAGATCTCCACTTACCCAGATAAGTCACATCTCCAAACACGAACACCTCCAACCTCTCTTTCCTCCCAGCCTTGAAGGCAGCCATTTCCAGCGCTCATCCAACTCAAGAATTTCCTCCACACAGCCACACACCTATTCCTGTGTACCGACTCCCACAGGACACCGTTGCACGAACCGTATACCGGCCCTCACCCCGTTATCTCCAGGACGGACGCTACAGTCACAATTAAGGTGTCAGGAAAACCTTATGTCACGTCGTGGAAGCGGGTCAAGCCGGCGGTCACCATTACACCCCCACACTCACCTACACCCACACACCATATACCACCAGTACCTGCCAAACCACCCACCCCACCCTCAATATTCCCTCACTACAGACCACCACTCCTGCCCACCCCACAACCCCATCACACATTTACACCACAACCCTCTATTCCTCCTACCACCAAAACACAGCCTTCATCACCTCCGTCATCCCTACCCCGCTCTCGCTCGCCATCACCCATTCCTACCACACCCACCACAGAATCACAACCACCCCACCCTCCACCCACCCCACATCATACCCTGCCCTGTCCCCCTCCCTCGCCTACATCGTATTCCTATCCTTTTCTACCCCAACCTATCCCCCTTCCACCTTCTCCTACGACCCATATCTCCCCCACCCAGTCCGTCCCGCCTTCCCCTACTCCCAACTCCACCATCCCCCCTCCCAAATCCTCCTCGACACCATTAATCCCTTCTAATCTTCCCCAGGACACTATTCCCATCACACAACCTTTTCCAGCCACGCCCCCCAGCACCTTCGACCCAGACCCCACATCTCAGCCGCCACCACTCGCTGCCATACCTGCTACCTCTCGGGAACACCTACAGGATGACAAGCCTTCCTTGCCACCCGAGGGTTTCACATCATGTGCTGGGCGGACCATATGGCGACCATCTAAATATGTATCCATGCTTAACAATGCAGACAACACCCACACCTCACACAAACAATATCACGCACCCCCTACTATTAATTCATTATGTTTTCGTCGTACTCCTTACATACACCTGCACACTATTGTACTAAACTTATTTTATCCTTATTTGTTTTTTTGTATATTTTGTATATGTTTGTTCCCTCTCCCCTTCCTCCACATATGTTCCTAATATGCCTGGGGGGAGGGGAGGTAATGTAGCGGCCACATGTGTGGCCACTCTATATACCACACACATATGGCCCCTCCTGTATCACTAGGTATACCACTCCTAGATCCCTGGTCTATTTTTAGCTGGCCAGGTATGTTAATCCTCGACCCATGCAGACCTAAGCCGCCCCCAGGACCACGCCTACCCACAGCCAAGCCGCCGTAAGCCCCCTGGTGACAGCAACTGTCGCCTCCACTCCCAGGCTCGGACCAAATATAAGGGGGCAGCCAGCCCTGCTAGGACACTCACTCCAGCTCAAGCACCTAGCTGCCCTGTGTCTACCTGTGTTCCTGCTCTGATCGCACAGTTTACCTCCTATCTCCAGCCAACTCTCCTGCAGCAACTACGGCTGCTCTATGGCACGGCACGGCACGGCACGCCAGCATATTACCGTATTCTGTGTGATCTTTGTGTACTACCAATAAACTAAATTGTGTATCCTAGAGTCAGTTCACCCCGGGGAACGACGCAAGGCATCCCTTGTCGTTTCACAGTTAACATTTTAAATCTTCGGAACATGATTCGAAGATTTTTAAAATGTGACTTCGATACGACACGACAAGATCCAGATCACCTTGCAGTCAGCACTCCTCAGGGCCTGGGAGAGGATGTTTTCTAATAATAATAATGATGATGCTGATGATGAATGAGGATGGATGACGATAATGTTGATGATTGATGATGATGATACCCAAGCACTTGGATAACCATTCTGAATATTCCCTGATCGGGGTGGCCTTGGTAATCGAATGCATTAATACTAGTACTGCTTTCTGCTTAGGTGAACGCACAGTGCATTTCGGGTTCGAAACCACCAGAAGTCTCAGGCGATTATATAGTCTTTACTACCTAACTTCCGCGCAGTTAATTTTTCCAAGGAATTACCCGAGTGATAAAAATTCATTGGATTACTTTCCATTATCACCTGATAAGGAGATAACCGCCAAAAGATATTGATATCCAAAAACAAACCTCTGCATTGGTGATACTGGTCTTAATGATAATTTAACAGACTGTCCACCTTTGAATGTTAGAGATGCAGGTGGGTTTTTTTTCTCTCCATCAGAGTCCTTGCTGGGTCACTAGTCATGTTTTGTTCTGTCGTAGTGTATACCCTGAGTATGAATCTGTAAGATATGTATGTTTTGTCTATTTTTTTTCAGTTACATGATATATATATATATATATATATATATATATATATATATATATATATATATATATATATATATATATATATATATATATATATATATATATATATATATATATATATATATATATCATGTAACTGAAAAAAAATAGACAAAACATACATATCTTACAGATTCATACTCCGGGTATACACTACGACAGAACAAAAATTTAGATAATAACTGGTTCTTACGGGTGTCCAAGTCTGAGCCGAGTACATTGTTTACCTATGAGCTGCAACCAGGAACCTATCTTTACTCTGGGCTTAACATTCCTATTGGCCTGGTAATTGGTTCGCCCTTCTACCATAACTGACGCACCATTTCCACTGATTGTCATGCTGATACGAATATCCCTCGGGTTATATGGACATTTTCAGTCAGTGAGGGAGACGAAACATCAGAGGGATAGTCACTCGTCCACAACTTTCGCTCTAATTATAGCGTATAGTTGAAACAAATTTTGGGACTAATACAAAATACATTCCCAACATTGTTTGGAACAAAAATTACAAATCGTTCTCCTTCTTTCTTTCGAGCATTAGGATTATATTGATCGTGATATATATACATACATGCTCATTTTAATAAAAAAAAAAAAAAAAGCTTTGGATACGTGTACAGTATATGAAATCCACGGTTGAGCTGGTAAAACACTATCAGGAATATTTCATATAATATCATAAACGAGTTTGCTCCTCAATTATATATATATATATATATATATATATATATATATATATATATATATATATATATATATATATATATATATATATATATATATATATATATATATATATATATATATATATATATATATATATATATATATATATATATATGGCAAACTGTCTGTTTGTCTGCTTATAACTCGAAAACGGTTACACCTACATCCAAAACCCATACATATTCTGAATCACCATCACCAGGCGAAGGATTTGGTATGACATAAAATGACGTAACTCACCGTAAAAATTACGTTATCTACTATAAAATCGCTAAAAAAAACCGTTTATACTCCTAAAACTATATATTCTGAATCAGCACTGCCGGCAAAGGTTTTGATGACATAACATGACGTAACTTGACGTAAAAATTACTCTAAAATGTCAAATATTCTATTTATCGGTTAAAACCATAAAGAAGAGCTCAAACTGAAATTTTCCGTTCGAGCTGCTAAAATCGCGCGCCAAATGTACCGCTCGAACAGAGACTGACTGATTTACAAAATAGCCTTTTTGCCGCCTTCTGGTCGAACGCGTTTTTAGCGACTTGAACGGGAAAAATACGTTCGAGCTTCTGTTCGAGCGGTACATTTTGCACGCGATTTTAGCAGCTCGAACGGATTTTTTTTTTTTTTTTTTTTTTTGCGGATTTATTGTAGATGACGTAATTTTTATGTCAAGTTCCGTCATGTTGCGTCATACTAAAACCTTCGCCTCGTGATGGTGAATCAGAATATATATGGGTTTTGGATGTAGGTGTAACCGTTTTCGAGTTATAAGCGGACAAACAGAGACGGTTTGCCATTTATAATATACTAGCTGTGCCCGGCCCGCTTCGCTGGTCCAACCAAACTTGAAGTGATTAGAGGCGTCTTCTATTTATGCCACTCGATCAACCCGGGATGGCAACCTGTATTGCTCCGAAAGACCCGGGTTGTATGGTGTAAATAGAACACTCCGACCACCAACCCGGGTTGATATTCCTTTGTTTGTAAACATTGAAGATGACATCACAAGACTCAGCAGAGCAGTTTTTCCCAGCATTATGCTCGGCACTCTCAGAATTTGATGACAAATCGAGTGTTTCCCTACCTTTATATATATGTTGATAGTATAGTTATGGGTTTCTCAAGTGGAAATGTGACTGATGCTAGCCATTGGCCATGTGTTAGCTTCATTAAAAAGCTACTCTCAGATTGTTCAGGGATTTGTGCAGCAGACTATACTTTGCAATTGCAAGGAGTATAATTTGTGGCTGCAAATAGGACAGTAACCATTCTTGACAAATTGGAGAAACATGTGCATTTTAGTTTATACGTTCTTTTATTCATGCTTCCTATCCCTTTCGGGGTAGTGAAGCCTGTTTGGTGTGTGTACACCCAGAAGTAAAAGTTTCTAGACAGTGTTGGCCCCTTACTACCCCTGCCTCAGGCAGTAATGACGGGGTGGGGGATTTATCTCCATTCCTCCATGTTACCCCTCCCACTAGAGAGACTAAACGAGGGTGGAGATTAAACAAGTGACCCCCTCCCCCCTCTCATCCCCACTACCCCAATCAGGAAGGAACACTCCGATTCAAAACACTGTAGCTCTATTAGTTCAGAAATGAATACTTTCTAAACGAGGCTAAAAGTCAGTCGTTAATTATCAATTAATAAATGTGTAAAGAGGGTTATATTTTTATGTAAATCTAAACTATCTAATGTGTATCTGTAGCACACACACACACGTTTTATTGTATTTAATTTATGGCTGCTAATATCTGAGGTTAAATTTAAATGTAAATAAAATTACATAAAATTTTCTACTTATATTTAGAATTCTATAATCCTTGCCCCTACCCAAAAAATTCTTATTGCATGTTGAGGTTTCAACTTCTTCACTGTATTTTACAAGGATGTTGTGGGTAAGTGTAATGTATTCTCGACTCAGATAATTACTATGAGGGTCGCGTATGTTCAATCTGTTTGATGCAAATTCGATAATATCATAATCATTGCTGATGTTCTTAAGGAAGAGATTCTCTCTCTCTCTCTCTCTCTCTGGTTTAGTGCTCTCATTGGTCTACCACTTAAATCAGTAAGAAGCAATATTGCTTACGGCTATTAATTATACTAATTAATTTGTTATGTTTTCTTTCTTAGTAAAGAATTATTTCAATTTAGTTGTTTCGAGATTATTAACGCTAGACTAATTCAGAAAATATGTTTCTTATAAAAATATTTATTATAACAATGTTCACATTTTATAGTTTAACCTTTGCTGATTTACCGTTAACTATATATTATTATAGCTTCAGGCCCTGTAGGTCTTCATGGCACTCAAAACAGACACTTTAAATGGTTGGTAAAATAATAAGTGTTAGACAAGCAGTGTATTAGACATGTGATTGAAATAAAAGGGGATTCACTAATTAGATGGGATAGGGAAGAGTGCAACCAAGTGAGAAAAGGGAAGGGAAGGGCAGCAGATGAACGACGTGATATCATTTCTCTTTCCCACTGTTTCTCCTTTCGTTTCTTTGTCCTTCGTGCTTGCTGTCCCTCCTTTTTGTCTCATTCTCATTTGTGATGTAAGGTCATTCTGGTCTAGCACAAACTTTTTTCTTCCATTTTAATTTATTCCTGCATTATCACAATCACACAGAATAACTCTCACAAATATTTGCTTCTCATTTACCTTCCCACGGGGTATTTGCGCCTAATATATTTTATCCTCGTAATTATAACTCGCGTTACGAAAAATGACTCGTCATTTGAAAAGACCTACAGTAATGTAGCCTTGTGCAACATGGAGGCTAGAGGTCGCATGCGGCTCTCTAAGTCTTTAATTGCGGCAAGATCCACGAATTATTATTAACCTATAGTCGGCCTTTTAGAATAGCCTAAGAATAAGAACAATAGTCTTCTTAACTTTACATAAATTTAATCCTAAATTCATAAATTAATGATCATCTCTTATTTATGTATTGTGCAGCTCCATTCGGAGAATCGTACTACACACAATGGTAGTAGTCTCAGCTCCTCCTTCCTGTATGACAGGCTATGGTTTCGAATTTCTCACGGGCAACCAGAATTTAGCTAATACCGAAGCAGTGTCATTCGTTCACAGACTGAACATGAGTTCATTTTAAACTCGGTGAGCGAATGACGCTAATTCGATAATTGCTAAATTCTGATTTTTCGTAAGAATGGGCAAAGACTACCACATACCTTCCACACTGAGTGTAGACTGTGTAGTAGTAATGCCCGCCCGCCCTGCCGCATTATTCCACTTTGTATACTGGCTCGTCACCACAGCTCCCAAGCAGCCAATCAGCTCCCTGATCGCACAGCCAGTGCTGACGTCACCCATCACTTGGCTATGACGTCATGGAATGTTGCCAAGTAACATATATATATATATATATATATATATATATATATATATATATATATATTTGTTCCTCTTTATTATTGCCAGTGTAATTGCCAATAAAAATAACTGTGCATGAAAAATAAAACGTTTTAAAGTCGTGTTTTATGTTTCTTGCTCAAATGGCACACGTCTTTACAACTATTACGATGTGTCATTAAAACAGTTTTATTATGATTGCCACCTGCAAGTATATATATATACCCTGAGGGATAGCCTCAGGGTATCTGGTAGTTGGATATAAAATGGGTAAAATATACTGATTACCCTTGGTGGTCTTTGGTAATGGTCCCACGATATCAATTATTAGTTTCTGAAATGGTTCATTAGGTACTGGTATGGGCTGAAGGGGATAAGGTGGAATTTTCTCATTTGATCTACCAACTACTTGACACACATGGCAACTTTTAACATATTTAGCAATATCTTTCTTTATTCCAGGCCAGTAAAATTCATTGAGTACTCTAGAATAAGTTTGTCTAATTCCTATGTGTCCAGCCAAACCTTCATGAGCAACCTTTATGACTGCAGTCCTCAAGTTTACTGGTATAAATATCTGATGGCATTTAGCCCAAGTGTCATCATCAGAAAATTGAGGTGGTTGATACTTTCTCATAAGAAAATCGTCATGATAGCAGAATGCAGGGGTGTGCAAGATACTTTCTTTAGAAACTACTTTATTGTGTAAGGGAAGTAGGGATTTGTCACTTCGTTGAGCTTCCTTTAAGGGGAGGAACCTATTATGGGAAATCGGAAGGCTATCGATTCCTCCAAACTACGCCAGGAAACAGAACCCCTCCATATGGAATTATACAAGGAATATGTTTTATAGGTGAGTTTGGAGGCCTACATTGACTCCAAATTGAACACAAAAGGTTGATTCCCTTAAGTTACATTCAGAGAATATTTTGGGAATCACACTCTGGGGAGGAAGAGGAGTATTAGTACTTGTGGTCTGGGATTGTGACCGTGTAACTACACAAGCAGGGAATAATTTAGGTTGGATTTGTTCAAGTTCCTTAGTTGTGTTATGTGGTAAGGGAGAATCGTTAATTATAAGAGGTGGTTGAACAATTCCTCCAGCCAAATCATTTCCAAGTAGAAAGTTAGCATGATCAATAGGTAGTGAAGAGTCCTCACTCACCCCAACAGTCACAGTACATCAGACCAAGTCGGTGTAGAGATGCACCCTAGCCAAGTGGATTGGAAAAGGTTTTGCTTGCTTGTTGGATTTCTTGGCTATCGACCAGAGGCATATAGCCAAAGATCATTAAGCCATTGGATCCATTTTATTATATCAATCTATATAAGGTCATAAAGTTTTGTCTCCCTCAGAAAACTCATTAGTTTGTTTATAATATTCTTGTCATCTGACAGAATATTTACTATGGTAAAAGCCATTTTTTTAACTTGAAAATATTGTTTAATTTTTCTTCTTTGATGTTCATATTCTGTACAAAAAATTATTAAGTGACTGATGGACATTATTGATGTGCATGCTGGGCACATTGGGGGAAAATTTCTATTGACATATGGTTCTAGGTGGGTTAACCATGTGGCGTTAACCCTTAGTCGGGCCAACACCACCTCGTCCCTGCGACTACGCCATGATGACGTAGCCCAGGGTTCAATAAGTGTTCTTACTTTATTACTGATGTTTAATCTGGTCCACTGCCTTTGCCACAGGAGATGAATTCGAGACTTAATGAGAGAAACAAAACACCTGAGATCCGTACGGACTATGCTAAGGTCCAGATCAACAGTTGACCCGGCTAGTATATCAGCCTGTTCATTGCCATAGATACCATAATGTGAAGGTACCCATATTAGCTTGATTGATTTATTGGCACAAAACAGCTTACTAATGATATTACCCTGTATTTCGTTGTTAGTTGTATTTAAGGATTTAATAGCTTGAAGTGAACTTAATGAATCAGTAAAAATAACTATCCTATCGTGGGTCGTCGATAGGGCAAAATCCAAAGCTTTATTAATAGCAAAAAGTTCAGCAAGAAAAATAGATGTATGAATCGGCAGTCTGAATCTTAACTGGCATTCAGTCGACCATACACCTGCACCCACACATTCATCCGTCTTGGAGCCGTCGGTATACAGATGGAAATATGAAAGATGTTGAACAATTATCTCACGAAACCTCTGGTGTACCTCCACCTCCGGCACCCGGGATTTAACCCCTGGCAGCCAGGAATCCACAATAGTGAAGGGGGGTGTTACCCAGGGTGCAATATTTACTAAAACCAGGGAATCGATTGTTGATAATTCTATACCGACACACTCTACGAGGTCGTGGAGTCTTGCTCTGAGGGACCTCACGCCAGTGCCCTCCGGGGCCGTGCGACGCCCAGGCGGATAACTCGGCCCGATAACTCGGCCCTTCCGGGGGCCTATCGCCATGGCACCACGGATGCAAATGCCTCACCAAGGCATTACCGGGAGGATGATTCGGCTCGCCGGGTACCTGAACTTGGGGCCTGGTCCCCATTGGCCTCTCGCCAGTGCTCCCTGGGGCGCAGGGGTTCCTGGACGGATGACTCGGTCCCTCTGCCAGGGGCCTAGCGCCATGAACCCCCGGGTGCTGTTGCTGTAGCAAGGCATTCCCGGGAAGATGACTCGGTACCCTGGATTTTTTAGCACTGTATACTAGAAGTTGTTGGTCTCGTCTTAGACAGAGGGGAGGCACTTGTGACTCCACCTCTAGACGCTCGATTCGAGTGCAATGTAGGGCTCCAAGACACACACGCAAACACGCATTCTGCACTACATCCAAACCTTTCAACACAGACTCAGATGCCGAACCATACACTATTGACCCATAATCTACTCTAGATCTAATCAGGGCTTTATATAGCATTAGCAATGACTTCCTATCTGCTCCCCATTGGGTACCAGAAATGCACTTCAACTAATTAAGTGCTTTTAAACATTTAGTTTTTAACTGACTGACATGGACTCGCCATGTCAGTCGACTGTCAAAATGCAGTCCAAGAAATTTAGTTGAATTTAATATAGGTAAGGGGTTGTCACCCATAGTCAGCCGGACGTCTGGCTTCTTCCTATGAGTGAAAATCACCCCTACACTCTTTCTTATTGAAAACTTAAAACCCCACTGGAGGCCCCAATTGTGAATCAAATCCAATGCCAATTGGATCCGAGTTGCCGAAAACTCTGCATTACAGATGGAGTGCCATATCGCACAGTCATCGGCGTACAGTGAATATTTAAGATTTCGAGGAGGAGCTGGTAGAATGTCATTGATCATACATAAAAATAAGGTTGGAGACAGAACACTCCCCTGGGGGACCCCATTTGCCTGTTCAAATCTGTCCGAGATAGTGACTGTTTCCAAAAAAAGCTTAACAGAGAAAGTTCTGTCAGAATTGAAATTCTTAACAAAAAAGGGCAGGTTACCTTGTAATCCCATCGCATATAGTTTCCTGTCGCCACGTCATGTCGTAGGCTTTTTCAATATATAAAAATACTGCAATCAAATTTTTTTTTGGCAAATGCCTCTTGAATTTGAACTTCCAGGTTTACTAGCTGATCGAGCGTCTGGCGACCTTTACGGAAGCCACACTGTTCGTCAACCAGCAAATTCCTGGAATTTAAAAAATGCTATAGCCTATGATTAACAATTCGTTCCATGACCTTGCATAAGCAGCTTGTGAGCGCAATAGGGCGATACGACGAAGTCGATCTGGGGTCCCCCCCTCCTTTAGGCATGGGAATGACATGTGTAAAGTGCCACGAGTTTGGAAAGGTGTGACCCCTCCAAATCTCGTTGGACACCTGCAACAACTTGATCATGGAACCATGATCAAGATGTTTTATCATCTCATACCGAATCTCATCGGGTGCTGGGGATGTCCCTCTACAGGCTCCTAGGGCTTGGACAGGCTCTTGCATAGTTAGATCACTGTTGTAATCTAATTCATCTCCTGTGGCAAAGTCAATATACTGCAGCTCTGATGCTTCCTTGATGGGCAGGAAAGCTGGATGGTAATTTTCAGAGCTGCTAGCAAAAGAGAACTGCCTGGCGAGGGCGTTAGCAATGTCTCTAGGTTCGTCATAAATGATGTTATTAAAAGTGATGTTGGTAATTTTATTAGATATTTTTTTCTTATTTAATTTTCTTACAGTGGACCAGACTTGGGAAATTGATGTTTCACTGTTGACACTAGAGACAAAGCATCGCCAGGAGTCTCGTTTGGCTTGTCTGATGGTTCGACGAGCCCTAGCTCTCGCAAGTTTATACTTGCGAAAGTTCTCATCACTAATGCGATTTTTGAAAAGCCTGTAGGCTCTATTCCTCTCACACAGTACCCTGCGGCAATCTGGCGTCCACCATGGAACTCTATGCTTTGCGCTATCTACCGAAGTCTTAGGAATTGTTGCCATTGCGGCTTTGAGGATATTATCTTGAATATTATTTACTTTATCATCAATGGTTTCTCCAACAATTTCAATATTGACACCCTTTGTGAAGGACACCCAGTCTGCTTTTTTTACGTTAAATTTAGGTGCTGAAGGCTCTTTAATAGTGTCGCTTTTAAATTTAATCACAATAGGAAAATGGTCGCTTCCCAATGAGTCATCAATGGGTAGCCACTGGCAAGAGGCTGCAATTGATGGGGAGACCAGAGATAGGTCAAGAACGCTAAAATTACCAGTATTATCATCAACTCTCGTCGGACTACCGTCGTTCAGAAGAACCAAATTGGAATCACTGATTAGCCTAGCCATCTGTTCCCCCTTTCCGTCATCCTGCAGGGAACCCCATAACGTATGATGAGCATTAAAATCTCCCAACATTAATTTTCTACAGGACAGACTATCCTGTAGATCAAAAGCATCATCATAAGTTACTGTGTCAGGAGGACAGTAGACAGAACAGATAGTCAGGTAGGTGCCACCGAATTTCACTCTGCAAGCGACACTTTCCAGAGGAAAATTACAGGGCACATCAGTGAAAGGGAGGTCATTGCCACTCCACCTCCACCCCTCCCCCCACGGTCCCTCCTAATTAACCTGTAGTTCTGAAACTGAACAACCTCGTCTTCGACTTGGTCGTTCAGATGAGTTTCCTGAAGGACAATAATATCGGCAGCGTAAGAAGAGGCCAAAAGTTTGAGTTCATTTAATCTCGCTCTAAGACTTCGACAGTTCCATTGGAGTATGGTTAGCGCGAAGATTATCGCTGTTTATGGGGTTTTGGGGAGCTTTGTTCATGTGACCAAACCTTTTTGTGCAGGGAGGGAAGACCCTCCTCCTCCCCTGCACTTCCCGGGGACCACTCTCGGGATGGTTTCGCGATGGTAGCCTCCATCGCCTGTTCCTCTCCACGAGCTACAGAGCCATTCCTCTTACAGCTTGTCTCGCGAGGAACCGGACGACTCCCGGATGCAGGCTTCATGGGAGTCACCTGAGCGAGAACATGAGACTTTGAAGTTGATAAAATATCATCAGCCTTGTGGTGCTTCTTTTGTTGGGTTGATACAACAATTTCATCTAGTTTCTTTGTCAATGTTTCTACTTGAAGCATTAATTTTCTAACTTGATCCTTTAATTCTTTAATCTCTTTATCTTTATCCTGGATAGTCACGTTAACCTCTGTTGCATTAGCAGTGGTGCCAGTCATTGCTGCAGCATAGGAAACTGTTGGAGTTTGGTTAACCCCCTCCACCTTCCTCTTTGCCTCACCATAACTGACATCATGAGCCCTCATGTATGCCATTACCTCAGTCTCCACTTTAAGGCTCCTGCAGTTACCTGCACTTGCCTGGTGGGGGCCGCCACAATTAGCACACCTGAGAACTGTCTCTGAACACAAAGCTGTTTCGTGATTACCTGCACATTTACAACAAGTGAATGAACCTGAATCTTTATCAAATCACCTCAATGCTGTGTGTCCGAATTTCTGGCAACGGAAACAACACATAGGTTTCTGTACATATGGTCTGACATGAACTATTTCGTATCCAATCTTAACCGTGTCCGGAATCTGAGCTGAGGCAAAAGTCATAAAACATAAGCCAGATTTCTCTCTCTTGATCTCTCTCCTCCTGGTCATGCTTTGAACATCAACAACGCCTTGGTCCTTCATTCCCTTCAGAATGTCTACCTCATCCATAGCTGCCAAATCCCTATGGAAAATGACGCCCTTACAGGTATGTGGCCCCACTGGAATGGTGGCTTTCACCTTAAGGTCATGAATTTGCGTCAGTTTAAGATCCCTAACCTGGGATGCCTTCAGCACTTTCACCAGGAGACTGCTATCATGCAACTTCTTAGCATAATCAAGACTACCACCCGCCTGACCATCAAGGACCTTTTTGATGAAAAAGGGGTTAACAGTCTTGAGAGACCGGCCATCGTTCACACATTAACATAGCGAGCATTCATGGGAGGAATTTCAATATCAAGTTGTCTTTGTCTGTCTGCCGTAGGGGTTCCATTATTGTCTGCCATTGTCCTAGTTTGGTCCTTGGTCGTTAGCTTCCCTCCTTGAGGAGGAGGGAGGCTAGTCGGGGAAACATCCATCCGGGGCCTAAGACTACAACCGACCCCTCTCCTAGCACACCAACCTAACCCCCTTAACTATTGTATCAACCTCCAAAAATGGACAATAATCTAGGGAAGCGAAAAAGTTTCCTTTACTCCGTCCCCCCCCCCCCTCCCTAGTGGAAGCCTGGCGGCGCTCTCCATTACCAGCTAGGGGATCGGAGTTTGTGCAGGAGGAACTTCCCCACCACCGAACCAGCCTAATGCGAGGGGTGGTGTAGTCGGAACCCACCTCCAAGCGAATACCGTTGCTCAGCCAAGAGACAACCGTAGGCCCAGGAGGTCGCACGGAAAATATGGAAGAACAACTAGATTGAGAGAAAGAGGCGCCCAAATGACGCACGTGTGGGGAGCAACTAACTACTTTACTACACTACTGGTTGTCCTCCAGCAAAACCAAAACACTGAAGGTGCACCGAAGCAGTGCAGCAAAACGCTGCAAATTTACTTTACTTTATACTTTAACAAGGCAAAGAGACAACAGAGTACTGCTGGTAAGAGGCCCTTGTATACCAAGGTGACTCCACGGACAGTACGTGGTAACTGTTGTCGCTATGCACAGAAAGGACGAGGTCTAAACACTGCAAAATGTTAATGAAAATAAGAGTGGAATTTTAACAATAGTTAGAGCAGTTGGGCAATATATATACAATTAACAAACACATTGATACATTACCAGTAAACAAAGCCACAATGATAAATAAGCTTTACAAATCTACTCAATGGATTATTTATGTTTGAAGCACAAACTGTTTATCAGTTCTAATTGCTGATAAGGCCACTACTCACTTATCATCCTCTTGAGATAACGGTCATTTCTTGGTTTGGATTTAAGGGGGTTATATAATATACTTTTGGTACATTAGAGTGCCTTAATTCCTCCAAAGTATTCCAGGAAACCAGATCAGGTAAACAAATATAACAAATATAACCTGTTGTTGCTTGGAATACTTTGGAGGAATCAGTAGCTCCAGCTTTACCAACTCTGTACCTCCCCACTAATTGTTGCCAAGACAGAGAATGCCTGGGAAAACAAATATGATGTGAGGAATGGTTAAAGTAAATATGTGGCTTTTTTCAGCAAATTTAGGAGGGAGTGATTTCTTGTTTTCCACTGTTGTAGTCGGTGTGTATTGCAATGTTTGTAATGCAGAGTGAGAGAGAGAGTTGATAGTATTCTTGCATAGGGCCCAGTGTGTTGTAATACAAATGAATGGTGAGAATCGATATTGGAAGAAAGAGGGGGAAAAAATGAGTAAGCCAAGTTAAGTAGCAGGTTAGAATTAGAGAGCTAAGTACTGTGGCCGCAAGAGGACTGCATGAATGTGAGTTACTACCTACACTGACATACAGTTTTTGTGAAACTTTGGAATGGCATGAATATGAAATATTGAGAGTAAGAGCAGTAGAGATGGAGACAGTATTCACCATTTTTCACTGGTGTTAAGGGTGAGTTCTGTACCATTTTTTTATGAAACCGTGTACTGTACAGTAAACCTCATTATTCACTGAGTTTATGGGTGTACAATATAATGTACGCTGGCCACAAGTGTTCGTATTCACCTCAGATTTGCCTCAACCAGATTTCATCTGGTAACACTGACCCACATGTCCAGATGTACGATATCTTTCTGTTCCTCCTCTTCACTTTCCCTTCACATAACTATAGCTATTTACTAGCATTGAGGTAATATATAACAGTAGCTATTTACTTACATTGTGACGATATTCTATTATTAGTATGATTTATAGCTGTGACCGTGTGAGAATGTATTTTCAGCACTCCACTTGTGCGCTAATTACTATATACATGTATGTAGGCTACGTAAAAATGACAGTGACATTATATTTCATATTGTGTTGAAAAATGTAATTGAGACACGTTTTATGACGAAATCAGAGCAGGAAAACGTACTTAGAATTGTCAGGAGAGTGTAAAAGTGAATTTTGAATTACTATGCCATCCCTAATTTTAATGCAACTTTTATTTCTTGAGTTTCACACTTGTTTCTTGATGGTCACCAAACATTTGTTTACACAATAATTTGGTAATTGGGTTATAAAAATTAGTTTTTATGATGCTAAGGAGAAACTGGGCGAGCACCAACTTACCGGAGGCAGCTTGATTAAAAGGACATATAAACTAAAAAGCACATTTTTACTAAAAGAACCCGCCAATTCAAGTAAAGTATATGAAATAATCAAAACTAAAAAGAAATAAACTATCTAAAAACCATAAATATTATAAAATCACAATTTGTGGAGGAGACCAGCCTCCTGCAAATAGGAGAGGGTAATCCCTCCCATACTACAAGCCTCCTCCCCGAGCACCTAGGAGAGACTGTAAGAACCGTCACCCACCCGGTATTCGGAGAGTTGCCTACGACGAAGGTCCCCAAGACTAGGACACTCGGCAAGAAGATGCTGCACTGTTCGAGGGACCAGACAATCATCACAATAGGGAGGGGGTTCCCTCCATTAAAAAGCCATGAGTCAATAGTGTGTGGCCAATGCGGAGATGGGCAAGAGCAGTCTCCCACCAGCGGGACAGGCCACTGTAGCTCTCTAAATTAAAGAATATACAGACCAGGTGTTGATTTCGTGCAAAAGCCTGACATGCAGCAGCTTCCAACCTGACCGAGCGTCTGTAGTGGAACTGTTAATGAAAGCCAGACTGGGACGGAGACAGAAAAAGACCCCTTTCGAGGAAGTATACGAGTCTGACATTCACCATCTTCTCAAATAGTTTGCAGAGACAGGAGGTCAAGGCAATAGGTCGGTAATTAAGGGCAACACTAGAGTCCTTGCCCGGCTTGGGGAAAGGAAGGATGTTAGCAAACCTCCACCCAGAAGGGGAGACACCCTCCAGCCAGATTCTGTTATATAAAGCTAGAAGAAATGAGATCGCCTCCTCACCCAAGTGTCGCAACATTGCATATGGGATGTTGTCTGGCCCAGGAGAAGTGTCGCCGCAGAGAGAGCAGAATGCAGGTCTCTCAGGGTGAATATATGGTTATAACTTTCATTCTCCTTCCCCGAGAAATCCAGGACAGTACGCTCCTTGGCTCCCAACTCATGACTGACAGCCAGAGGTCGAGAGTCACGGCTGGAGACTCTAGCAAAAGCCTCCGCCATGGTATTGGCCACTGTTAAACCATCCATGATCTTAATTCCATTGACCTTAAGAACAGGTGGAGAACTAGGAGAAAACTTCCCCGCCATCTTAGGGACTCTCCTGAACAATTGGGTGAGTGGGGTTTTAGTATTAATTGAAGACACATAGGCCTTCCAAAATGCACGTCGTGCCTCTTATATACTCGTCCAGCACGAGCCCTTGCCCGTCAGAAGTCCTCTAAAAGAGTTGGGTCCCCACGAAGGCTTCTCCCACACAGCAGTAGTGCAGACTGGTGACCACCAAGGGACAGGAAGTTTGGAAAGTGGCCAGAAGTTTTAGGGATAGAGTTGAGAGCAGCACAGTGGAGAATATCAGTGAAATATGTTACAGCCTCGTCCGAGCTACCATAATCCGCTACAGAAGAGACCAAAGAAGTTAGCTCTAAAAAAAACTGCCAGTCAGCCTTCTCTAATCTCCACCTAGGAAGACGAGACTGCGGTTCGTACCGTTATTTTCTAAAAGTATAGGGAAGTGGTTACTACCATATAAATTGGGCAACACACTCCAAGTAAAATCCAACAGAGCACTGGGTGAGCAGAGGGAAATGTCAATGGCAGTAAAAGTCCCAGTAGGGCTATTAAAATGAGTCACATCTCCCGTATTTAAAACCCCTAATCCCTCATCCTCAATAAAAGAAGCCAATTAAACACCCCTGGGGTTGACTGAACTGTCACCTCACAGAGTATGACGCCCATTAAAATCACCCAATAAAATAAAGGGAGAGGGAAGGTCCCGTATAAGATGATTGAGATCCCCCCTCTCAACTGTAACACTGGGAGGAAGGTATAGACTGCACACAGTGTAGGGGCGGTCCATAAAAACCTTAACTGCAATAGCCTGGAGCAGAGTGTCAAGCTCCAGACTCGCACATGGAACATCGTGTTGAACTAGGATGGCAGAGCCACCATGGTGACCCTGCCCTTCAAATGAACTGGAATAATATGCAGAGTATGCTGGAGGACTGGCAGGAATGTAGTCCCAAAAAATTGTCTTTTGGAGAAAAACACATGCAGGAGAGAAGCTAAACAGAAAAGTGCGCAGTTTCTTCCAAGAAGCACGCAAGCCACGGCAATTTCACTGAAGGACCTTGAACAGTGTTACTTTAGTACAGATTTTTGAGAAGCCTCACAGAGGGACTTCCCACTACCACCTTGACCTGAGGTTTTACTCAAACGATAAGTTTTGTCTAATCCTGGATCACTAGAAGAAGAGCGAACCCGAGGAGTAGTACTTGGGGCAGTACTTGGGACCCGTAGACGAGTCCCTAAAGCATTTGTTATGTTAGAAGAAGGTGAAGGTAGATGAGCAGGGATATTCTTTGAAACAACCAAATTGGTATTGTCCTGTATAGTAGTAGTATAATTGACACAGGCAGATATATCAACTTCCTTAATAAAGGCGGAAGAATCACTCCGCTGCTCAAGCGGAAGAGAAACTGAATCTTTTGAAATCACAATATCCGAGGCATCCACATTCATTTCACGCCCCTCCGATGTTCCCAAAGGAAGCTTGCGAGGGGGAACATCTGTTGAATCAAGAGATTCATTAGAGCCAACGAGAACGCTTCTGGTGAAATTGAGAGAAAACTATAGATGAGTCTACAGAGACGGTTGCTTTGCAATGAGGAACGTCCATAGAGTCAAGTGCCTCAGAGGATCCTTGAAGACGTCTCTGTTGCAGTTTAGCTGACTTAAGTTTCCTTTATGGAGAGCGTGTGGCAGCGTGAACCTCTACCACATGGACACCTTTAGCTAAAGTCTGAGAATTGTCATCAGTTGAAGGGTCACCAGAATGAGTGTCTGATACAGTTTCCAAGACAGAAACTATTATGTGGTGAAACCTTAGAAACGTTCTCACTAGAGTAAGAAGCAGCTGCTTTTTGAGAGAGTTGGGAGGATGCTGCAACCGATTTAGGGCGAAGGGAGGAGGCATATGTCTTCACACCACCATCCTTCTGTCGCCAGAAGTTGAGTTGCCGTCTGGCACTACCAATGCTGATGAATTGGGTGTTAGTCAAGTGGAGGATATCCTGCTCAAGGAGGTACATCTTACATTGGCGAGAACGTAGGGGTGAGCATCGCTGCAGTAAAAGCAGTAACTCTCTGACTGACACTCAAAGTAGGATATGAGTCAAGAGCAGAACAATTACCCAAACCGGGAAGGTTGTTGCAGTTCCTCCTCCCATGACCAAACTCATAACAACAGAAACACTGTAAAGGACGCTCAACATAAGGCTTCACCTCAAAAAGAGGTGGGGTTAATGTTAATGTGATCTGGGATATGCGAGCCATAGAAAGTGAGGATGATCATATTTTTACTGCCTTTCATCTTTATTACCTGTTGGACACTATCTGGGCACATAGCGAGAATGTCCTCTTCTGAGAATTCATACAGTTCCTCATTATATATATACGCCCCTTGCTCCGAAGGGGACATGCTCTATATCATCGAAGATGTTAGGGCAGTAGTCATTGTCACTGTCAACTACATTTGTGGACCGCATCATCTTTTCTTTACAGTGAGTATCCCCAACAGTCAGAGAATCTTTTGCCTCAAAAGCTGCTTTGGCAGCAGCTTTTGTATTGAAAGTAATATAGCACCGATTAGACCTACAATCACTGTCATAAGTGATTCGGATACGAAGAACCACTCTCAAAACACTTAAAAATTGAGTGGACTGCGCCATAGGAAAGGGATGCAAGTAAATTCGTCAACATTAACGTGTCCAAACCGCTAACAGGGTTCGTCGACACAACACCCGACCTGCTAGGTCTTCTCTTATTTGCAGCCTTCTGCATACCACCACTACCAGAGAGTGATGTCTCGAGGGCCTGGTCGACCACCGCTCGAGGAAAAGAATGAGTTTTTCCGTTATCTTTATGACATTGTTGTTATTATTATAATGGCCCCAGGAGCCAAGAGCTACTATCTACCAGGTAGATGAGGGGACCAAGCGCTGGTCGCAGAGGCCGGGGTACCTCATCCCCCACGGGACCACTCGTTTAAAAAAGCAGCCCTAATGGCTCGAAAGTTTGCTTACGACGGTGATGAGACCCCCTTCCCGAACATCACTCGGCCTAGACACTCAACCATCCAACACAGGACATCCCCTAGAGGGCGGTCCCTCCGGAGGGCAACACTGTTGGCTCGTACTGACAGCCTATTGCATGGGAACTTTATTGGTATAGTGAAACCAGCACAGCTGGATTGCTATAGAATACGCCCCTTCTCAAGCCCAGGCCCCGTATAGGCATAATCTGGGTTGGAAGGGTCTATTCCGTGACGATCATCAGAAGTAAATAAAAATTCAAATCTGGCGCTGTACTGATAGTGGAGCCACCTGGTGGTGGCGTGGTGAGGTATTAGCCCCGCTCTGCGTTCTCAGGCAATCGGTCACTCTGTCGCGGAACACGTCCCAGTCAACATCTTCGCTCCTCACTGCTACGCTATGGTATTGTGTCACGTGTTCCTGCTATTGTTTCTTTTGTGTTCTAGTGGCTGGCCTGCTTTGCAGATGTATAGTGTGTGTGTGTATTCTAGGAGTGTTTAGGTGTGTTTTGGGGGGGTTTTCTTCTCTAGGACTGAGTTTTCTCTTCCCTAGGCGAAGGGGGCTTTTGGGCCTCCTTTTTCGGAGTTTTTCTCCTTCATTCCCCCCTTTCACCTTTCCTCCTGCCACTAGTACATTCATCATGTGTGTTTTATCGGGGTTTCTGGGGTTTTTAGCGAGGTTAGCGTCACCACGTGGGGCCTTCGCCTCCCCACGTGGTGTGCGTGTGGGGTCTTTGCAGCCCTTCCTCTTGCCTTCCCCGATTATTGTGTGTACCCTCTCGGTAGGGGGGAGTGAGAATTGTGCCCTGGTTCTCTCTTCCTCTCCCGTGCGGGTTTTTTTTAGTGATTTTTGGTGTTTTTCCAAAGTTTTTAGCCTGGGTTGTTACAACTCAGGCTACCGGGCCCCCCCGTTCCCCCTCCTTCGGGATCCTTCTGTCCGGGGGGGTTTCATTTACCCGCTCCATGTGGCGGGCTGTCTTCTGGTTTTACGGGGTTTTTCACTGGCGGGTGTGCGTGAGATTGGGGGGTCGTGTCCTGGCCCCCGGGTTCAGCGGGTGTTTCCTGCGCTACTTCTCCTTGTTTGGGGGTTTTCCCGTGTCTTCTGTGTTCCAGTGTCTGCACGTGCTAACCCATGTTTGTGTATTCTTTTCTTCCTCAGCCTACTCGTGCCTTATGTGCTGCTTCGGGGTGTACTGTGCGGGTCTCTCCTGACGGACACCTGCACTGTTCGCCTCACGCACCCTGCTTCACTCCCTTGGGTTACGACCCTTTGGCGTGTGGTGTGTGCCGCCCCTGGGCTGAGTTGTGTCGGGTTACCTCCCCTTCTGCCCGCTCCAAACTCCCCGCCCTTGCTTCTCTTCGTATGGCGTGGACGAGGGCTAGGAGAATGGCCCATAAACGAAACGGTTCTTCTTTGGCGTGGGTGGACCCGATTTTGGGAATGGATCTGGGTTTGTTCAGGACCCGTTACCCTTCTTCCTGTCTCTCGGAGTCTCAGGGGCTAGAACCTCCTGAGGCCCGAGAGATTGAGCCTCCTTCCCTAGACGGTACTACGACTCCTTCTCGGGGCTTCTCCCCCTGGGAAACGAGCGAGTCTGTCGCGCTGGTTCCCCCAACTACCTCACCGGTACAAGGGCCCAGCAGGGAACCTCCAGCTTCGCCTCCTTCTAGAGCCGGCTCCTCAGGTCTCTCTAGGGGACACAAGCGTTCGGCTAAAAGGTCCCGCCACTCCAGGAAGTCCCGGGCTCGTCGCCGTTCTCCTTCCTCCTCATCTTCGTCGTCTTCTTCTACCTCTTCTTCTTCGTCGGGTAGCTCTCCTTCGCCCGCCCGCAAATCCCGCAAGGGTAAGCGGGGGGGGGGGGAC
Source organism: Petrolisthes cinctipes (assembly GCA_033782935.1). Taxonomy (NCBI): domain Eukaryota; kingdom Metazoa; phylum Arthropoda; class Malacostraca; order Decapoda; family Porcellanidae; genus Petrolisthes; species Petrolisthes cinctipes. Next base: position 1,424,322 of record JAWQEG010000247.1, read on the forward strand.
AGCCCCTCGTCGAGGAAGATAGTGAAGATCTTCCACACCCTTATTCCTCACGCTTTTCCTGGGGTTTCCACCGCGCAGCCTCCGGCTGTCGCTCCGGAACCCGCTCCTTCGCCCACCCTTGCCCCTCCTCCTGCTTCTGCTCCCGTCGAGGGCGCGAGTCCTCCCGGGGATATGGGAGTCATTATCGTTCCTCCTGTTTCCCCGGGACTCGAGTCTCCGTCGGGGGACGTAGCTGAGGAGTTGGTTACCTCCGCACCTCCATCCCAATAACCCCCTCCTGTGGGCGATGGATACCTTCCCTACTCTTGGGCTCTTCTCCCTCCTTCCTGGACCCACTCTTCGGAGGAGGGCAGACTGGTGGCTTGGTCTCCGGACACGGCTCAACCAGACGTGTGGACCCGGAGGGATGACGTCCTGGTGAAATGGGGGACGGATGAGAAGGGCGACGCTATTCCCTTCTACAAGGTCCGTCCCATCTCAGCGCCCGTACCCACTTCATCGAGAGTGTCCTCTGCGGCTACCCTGGACGCGATGGGTTTTCTGGTGGAGTACAGCCAGTTACACTTGTCCGAGGCTTGGAGGATTGACCGCTCCCACGGGAACACGGCAGTCCTCCTTTCCCCGGACGCGTACTTCCCGGGGGATAAGGGCGAAGGGGATCTGGACATCCCAGCCCTTCTCCTTAAGTCCATGGACCACCAGAGGCACAGCGCGCCCAGGAAGCCCCCTCCTCCGTCTTTCCCCGTCGTCCACCCTCATTCCCGTGCCCCCCCCCGGGTTTGAGGGAATGCCTGTGGAAGACGGAGAAGGAGCCTCCGGTCCCCTATCAGCTGAAGGAGCCCGATGGCAAGTTGCGGCAGGCGGAGTCTGCTGCCCGCTTGGAGTTGGCCCACACCATCTCCACGGGGGCAGCCGCTGCACTCATCCGAGACTACCTCAACGCCCTCACCAACACCTACCACGAGATGTCGGGTATACAGCTAGCGTGAGTACCTTACTTCTTGTGTCATGTTACTTAGGGGATACGGGGTAGAGGGTCTCTCTGTTACTCCCGGGTACTTATTCCCGGGTTCGCTCGGTTTTTTCCTTGTTTACCCCTTACAGTGACACCCTCTCTTCCATGGCCACCATGATGGAGGGCATGGCGGCGATGGCGACCCACAACATGCGGGAGGAGGCGAAGGTTTTCGCCGAGGCGAGACTGGCAGCCAGCCAGGCGGCGGCCAAATCTGCGCCGGAGATGGCACAGAGGGGAGTGGTGCGAGCTGCCCCCCTTTCCCCTGCCCTCTTTGATCAACCGGCGACAGACGCAATCTTCTCCTCGCTCCCAGCGGTAATCAACTTACCAAAACCCTCTACCTCCAAGTAAGTACCTCTCGTTGTTCTACTTACCTGAGTTATTTTCACGGTAGGTGAAATTGAAGGAATATTCAGTTCTCCTTTGGTTCCTAATCAATCTGTTTGTCCGTAGGCCACGTGCCCCACAGCCATCCAGACCAGCCTACCAGCCCCGAAGGCCCTCCCAGCCTTCCAGACTGCCGAGGCCCTCGTACCCCACTCCCCCGAAGGCACACAACAGGCCCTCCCAGAGGGGCCAGCAGCCTTTTCGAGGGAGGGGACAGGGCTCCAAGCCCTACAGCAAACCCAAGTCCTCCTTCAGCCACCCCTCCCAGAAGGACCGCTCCACTTGAGGGTCCCACTCTGGGCTGCCTCACAGGGTGGTCAGCAGCCTGGCCCTCCCATGGCTGGGCAGCAAGGATAATTCGCCAGGGCCTGTCATGGCCCTGGATAACTGTTCCGGTGAGTAACTGTTAACTCTCCTAATCTGACATTTCTGACATATGACTTATGCCTAATCCCGTCCTTGGGTTCCCGTTAGGTCAAAATCAGAGTTTCCCTTGCGGTCAAAATCTCTGCCTTTCCCGTCATTTACCCTCCAACCATCCCCGGGTCCCTCGGGCCCCGGGGGCTAGGATTAACTGTACTCTCACTGACATCTGTCTTTCCCGTTACAGCCACTACGTCTACCTCCTGCCTCAACCAAAGTGTCACTTTCGGTCGTCCCGCATGTGTTAGAAATGCGGGAAAAAGGGGTAGTGGAGCGGGCGACGGGAAGGGTCTTTCTTTCTCGTTTATTCACGGTCCCCAAAAAGGACCAGGGAAAAACGAGATTGGTGATGGACCTGAGCAAACTAAACAAATTTGTGAAAACCTTACGTTTCAAGATGGTTTCGGTTGCTCAGGTCCGCACAGTTCTAAGGAAGGGAGACTGGTTAGCATCCCTGGATCTCAAGGATGCATACTGGCACGTCCCGATCCACCACAGGTTTCGCCGTTTTCTGGCCTTCCAGGTGGGGACCGAGACGTTCCAGTTTACCAGGCTCCCTTTCGGTCTTTCTTTAGCTCCTCGAGTCTTCACAAAGCTCGTGAGGGTGGTGGCATCCCGTCTGGCAGAGGCGGGTGTCCCCACCCTCATGTACTTGGACGATTGGTTGCTTCACGCCCCTTCCAAGGAGCAGGTAGCAAACAACGTCCGGGTAGCGAGGGGAGTGCTAGAGGAAATGGGATTCCTGTTGAACATCCCCAAGTCCTCTCTCACTCCCACTCGCAAACTGTGTTGGCTAGGAATAGAGTGGGACTCTCTTTCGGCCACCCTCTCTCTCGCTCCAGACAACGCCCGCCGAACCCTCCGCCACGTCCGCCAGGCGCATTTTTCCCGTACGTTCTCTCGCCGCCAGTGGGAATCATTGCTCGGGTCCCTAAATTTTGCGGCCCCTGCAATGCCCCTGGGACGACTGAAACACAGGAGGCTGACGCGGGAGGTAAACCTCCACCTGTTCCCCGCACACAGGGACCTTCCCAGGCAAGTGTCCCCCTCTCTCCATCGCCTCCTTCGCCCCTGGCTACGTCCCGGTGCCCTGCGTCAGCGGGTCCCCTGGGTGTTCCCTCCCCCGGGGATCACGGTGGCGACAGACGCATCGGACGTAGGCTGGGGGTACCAGTCTTGCCTGGGACATCAACGTTGCGGGGGATGGAAGGAAGGAGAGAGGCTACTACACATCAACTCCCAGGAGTTGATGGTAGCGAAGGAATGGCTCAACAGACACCCACAGTTTGCCAGGATAGGCGTCCGCTTCGATATGGACAATGTTGCGGCCGTGCAGTGCCTGCAGAAACAGGGCACCGCACGGTCGGAAATTCTCCTGTCCCTGTCAGAACAGATTTTTGCAATAGCGGCCAAGAGGTGTATTCACCTCTCGGCCCGCTACTTGTCAGGGCGGGAGAACGATTGGGCGGACGCCCTATCCAGGTTCAGGGGGACGTCAGTCGAGTGGCAACTGCGTCCCCTTGTGTTCGAGTCTCTCTGCCTTCGCTACGGGACACCGGAGGTGGACCTATTCGCCTCCCCATCCACGGCCCTACTTCCTCTGTTCCTGACATTCTCATCCAGAACAGAGGCGGGAGGCCCGGACGCCTTCACAGAGGACTGGAACAGGTTGGGGCATCTCTACCTCTTCCCACCCCCAGCTACGTCAGTCCTCCTGAAGGCGATCCTCAAGCTGCGCACATTCAGGGGGAGGGTACTCCTCATAGCCCCCCTCTGGCCAGCGCAGCCGTGGTTCGGAGAACTGTCCCGGTGGTGCCTTCATCCCCTTCAGTTGGGATCGGCGTGCCTCTCCAGCACCCTGTCTGCACCACTCCAAGCGTCACTGAAACTACACGCTTGGAGTTTCTATGGGGAGTCCTCAGCAAAAGGTTCACTAAGGAGACAGTGGGCAAGATGTTGAGGGCTCATCGTCAGTCATCGGTGCGACAGTACGAATCGTGCTGGAAAAGATTCCAGGACTTCTTGCGAAGACACCCCTCCATGGTCATCTCGGAGGACACGGTCCTGGAATTCCTCACGTGGCTCGCCGATTCCACCAACAGGGCCCCGGCGACAGTGCTTGCGCATCACGCAGCCCTGTCTGATCCCCTCCTCCTGGGTTTTAACATTAAGGTTTCGGAGAGGCCTCTCTCTCTCCTGAGGATGGGGATTCGGGCGGGGACCGCACCTCACCGGGCCCAGACGCCCTCCTGGTCCCTTCACCGCATCCTTTCCTACCTGACCTTCGAGGGGGTCCCTCTGGAGGTTTGTCACCTCCTCCAGAAAGCTCTCTTCCTGCTCGCCTTAGCTACAGGGTACAGGGCATCTCAGTTGGCAGCCCTGACCCGTCACACAGCCTTTTCTTCCGTAAGCCCTAACCTTACTTCCTTAACTATCTCCCCCTCCCCTGCGTTTCTAGCTAAGAACGAGCAGGCTGACGACAGGATTGGCCCTCTCGCAGTACCCTCGTTCCTGAGGGATGGAAGTTTCCACCCCCTCTGCCCGGTCCACGCCTTTTCAGCATACGTGGAGGCGACGAGAGGGGCTTCTCCGGACCACCTCTTCTACAACTCTAGGTCCGGTAACCCTCTCTTCCCTAGGTCAATCGCTCGCCTTCTCTGCCGAGTGATAGAGGACGGGGATCCCGGAGACGCCCCGAGGGCTCACAGCGTTAGGGGCGTGGCCGCCTCCCTCACCTTCCTCAGGACTCACTCGGTGGAGAGGGTTAGGGATTTGGGGGGTTGGACTTCCACTTCCTCCTTCAGGACGAGGTATCTGTTCCACTCGCTCTCCCCTACCCCCTGTGTGGCTATGGGTACTCCACCCTCCATTCCCCAGGGTCCCTGCGGGAGACACACGGGGGGGAGGGGCCGCCCGAAGAGAAAAGGTCGGGCGACTTAAGTCCCGTCACTATCATCCCATACTTCATCCCCATCTTGTACAGCTTCATGCTCATCCCCATGTCTATCATACGTGTACATATGGTGCGGACAAAATAAATTACATTGTTACGGAATTCTTGTGTATTCATTCTCCAAACAATTACCTTACTATGATGAGTGACAGAATATTTTATTAAACACAGGATGACTGCATCCTGGTGTCCTCCTTCATCCCCTCGGGATTGCATTACCTGAGCCGGGGCCATAGCCCTAGCTCAGAGGACTTGAATAAGGAAGGGGGGGTTTAGGGGGGGGGGTGCATGGTCACCCCTCCCCTCCTCTCCTAGACCCGACCCCTCGAGTTTGGCTATAGACTTTTATGAGTAACAATTCTGGTCTATAACAGAATGGTCTACGGGTAATATGGGATAAGCTACTACACTCCCACCACGGCTACTCACCTAGCCAGTGTTGGGAGTTGCTTTAGCTTCAACCTCACCCTGCTCGGTTACCTTTCCGGCTCTCCGCTCTCAACCGCTCTTAACTAGCACGTGATTGCCTCCACCTCACCTCCCACCTACCGCATCGCATGCATAGCAATCCAGCTGTGCTGGTTTCACTATACCAATAATAGTGCATTTGTCGCGGCTTCTAGCCGCTTAAATTGTATTTATTGGTTGTGAAACCAGCACAGCTTTGACTGACCCACCCACCTCCCGATGCGGCAGGCATTCACTTCTTCCTTTCTCATTGGAGTGACCGATTGCCTGAGAGCGCAGAGCGGGGCTAATACCTCACCACGCCACCACCAGGTGGCTCTACTATCAGTACAGTGCCAGATTTGAATTTTTATTTACTTCTGATGATCGTCACGGAATAGACCCTTCCAACCCAGATTATGCCTATACGGGGCCTGGGCTTGAGAAGGGGCGTATTCTATAGCAATCCAGCTGTGCTGGTTTCACAACCAATAAATACAATTTAAACGGCTAGAAGCCGCGACAAATGCACTAATTTAGTCTGGTCTCTCACTAGCAAACTGGCAACCTTACTAGCATGGGAAACCCTCTCTCCCCGAAATCGGGGCAGAGCAGGGGCCGGAGCCCCCTCTAGTGTAGCTCGCCAGGTCTCAGAGACACGTCAAGGCGGTTCCCGTTGGGGGTGGGGTCAGTGTCTAGGACACTTATGCGGAGATTTTCCGAGTGCATCGTTGTACAGACCTACAGCCTAAGAAGTGACACAAGTTGATTTTATACAAAACTCGAATTATCATCTCTATACCATACATTTATGCACTATATCGACTGATCATATAGGCCTATATAGTTATGCTTTTACCATAACAGGTATGTATAAAAAACTCAATGTTTTGAATTAACTTTATGAGCTGAAAAATGGTGATGTACTGATATATACAACGTTTGTGACACTAGTTGGCACAAACAACCTCCGGCAAGATGAAACAACACTAGAAAAGTACAGGAAGATGATTAGGGAATTCACAAATAGGAGACGGAAGGTAGCAGTGTGTAGCATCATTCCTAGATATGATGTTGGCCCTGACTATTTCAGGAAAATGTCGGTCATCAATCGTGGATTAAATGCGCTATGTAGGCAGGATAACGCAGAATTTTTAGATACCTGGCACCACTTTTGTAGGGATAGAAAACCCTGTATAGTCGAGATAGCTTACATCTCAACAGTGTTGGCAAAGCAAGATTAGGAAGAGTGTTAGGCGAATGTATAGATAAGATCCCAGCCTCTCAAGACAATGTGAGTAATGCCAACACTGAGGAAGGAGATGGACAGGAAGAAAACGCTAGGCAGACAGAAAAGGATCCGGTGCCAGATTCAGAGGACAACACCGAGCAGGTTTTTCACAGAACACGTCGCATTCGGCTCCACTGATAAGACACGTGCGTAACATATTAAAACTCATGTATACTAACGCAGGGAGCATTATTGGAAAAAGAGACAAACTGATTGCATATGTAAATATCGAGAATCCCGATATTATTAGTATAATAGAAACATGGTTAAATTTTAACGAAATAAATTATTTGGCAGAAGTAGCTATCCCAGGATATCAAATTATTGCTAACTATAGGACACATAAAAATGGGTGTGGAGTTCTTTTACTCATTAGAGATAACTTGTATGCAATGGCACTTTTCTGTTCCACATAGTCTCTGCTCCAAGTGTTAAGTTTCTGTGCACTTTTCATCTCCGTTAGTCAGAATCAATTTACATTTTTCCTGTAGGTTTGTTTAGCACTATGGATCCATTCCAATTTAGTTTCTGTTCTCCAGTGTATCCTACATGACCGTTAAAATCTCCTAGTAGTATTAATCTTTCGTTTTCCAATTTCTTAATACTCTTTGCTATTTCTTGTTCTATTTTTGCATTTCTTTCTCTATCTTGCACCGACATATATACTAGGTAACTAGGAGAATCACTATTTTTATCATTCCTATATTTCCGGTCACTTTTTGTACCTACGGTATATATATATATATATATATATATATATATATATATATATATTTTTTTTTTTTTTTTTTTTTTTTTTTTTTTTTTTTCTCTCAACTTCGGGACTGTAGGCTGTCAGTAGCCCGTGACTCTTGCGAGGCCCCGACATTATTGGGTGTCGCACCAGATGAGACAGTGGAGCTTCGTGGTGATGGTACCGTAGCTTCTCTTCTGTCCCACTAGATGACGACACCTTATTTATACACGTCACTATCAGGAGAGGGCAGCTACACCGTCACTCACAGCATCTTGGAATATGGTCTGGCATCTTCTATGTTGTGAGTTGACAACGATGTAGGGGGTATTTTCTTGACGTGTCGGCATAGCCAGGGTAGTTGATGAACAGCTGGACCCATCAGATCACCTCATATTATCATAAAACCACCTCCTTTTCTGTCCTTTTCACCTCTCATATTTTCTATTTTCTGTATATTTTCACTCATTTTGATTTTATCTATTTTCAGTTGTGTTTCTGTCAAGCAAAGTATATCAAAGTCACTTGTAATTTGTTTTTCTAGCTCGCACATTTGTTAGTCCTTGTTCATTCAGCAGTTTTATTTTCATTTATTTCTCTTCGTTACTATTATTTCTTTTCTTCGGTATCCTCTCTTTGTCATCTAGTACCTGTTTCTGATCCCTTGTGTTCTGTGTAGTGTGCCGTTTTTTACGTACCAACCTTGTTCTCCGTTTCTACGTTTTCCTTTTAGGTCTTCTCTCACTCGCTTTTCAGCATCCCTTTCTTCCTTTGTCAGGTTTTTTGAGATGCCTATTTTCTTCTTTTCTGGGTCTGGCTCATACTTCAAGTTCTTTGCATTGTTTATGACACTCCATTTTTCATTTTCATCCCGTTATATTTCTGCAGTATTATATCTTTTTTTTGTGTGTGTATGTGTAATTGTCATGTATTTGTGTGTACGCAGCTGTGTATGGGAACCCAGGATACGAGTAAAAGCACATGTAGTTTTGAGCAGGATTCAGGTTTTGAGGGCGGTGTGCATGCGGTCAGTCGTACACACATCAAATTTAAGCCCTTGGATATCTCGGATCTACGGATAACTCGACATGGGTCTTCCCCCAATTAATCTGAATTAGCTAGGGTTAACTGTATTCATAGAATATCACTTCAAGGTATATACAGTAAAAATGTGAAAGGAAAGTGAGGTAGGATATAGAGCAGGGATGCACAACCTTTGGGGCTCCTCGGGCCACATGATCAAACTTAAAACTCACTGAGGGCCGCAAGATTTATGTTAAGTAAAAATGTAGAAATTTAAGGTGCTTAATAGTAAAAATATAGTACTTCATGACTTAATCCAATACGTTAAAAAACTATGATTAATCCTTACCTGGCATATATGACACAGCCTTCTTAATGCGATTTTTGACACTGATACATAGACAAGCTTCTTTATGTTGAGTTGAAACTTTGCTGTTGTTATTTTTTACCATTTATTACTTACTAAGGGCCGCCAGAGGGTTGCTAGAGGGCCGCGAGTTGTGCATCCCTGAATAGACGATATCATCATACATCTAGACATCGGGGACGGGATTCAGTGTTACCAGGTGAAATCTATGTGAAGCTAATCTCATGTGGGTAAGAATATTTGTGGGCAATAGAGGCTTTACTGTACAGTCGGCGGCAAAAGTCCTGTCGCCTCACTTGCTTCACCGAGGCCGCCATGTTCATAGACTCGAGATTATTAGGTGTAGAAAACATGCGTATTTCTCGAGTCCATGAACACTGTGCGTCTCGGTGAAGCAGGTGAGGCGACACGACTTTGCCGCCGACTGTACACTCGCAATCCAAAATATGTATCCAGGCTTGCTTCAAATAGCCTGATCGAGTATTAAGCGAACTCAAGCAAATATAAAACAGGATAAACGTTGTAATTGGTTCACTTGTATGTCAAATGATTCGAAACTTTAACAAGACCTGGATACATATTTTGGATTGCGAGTGTACTTGTTTCATTACAAACAATGCAATATACACCCAAAACAATAGTGGAAAACAAGGCATTCCTGCATGCTGAGAAGTGTTTGCAAAATCCATAGAACTGACAAGGTGAGAAATACTGAAATCTGGGAAAGGTGTGGTGTGAGCAAATCACTGGAAGAGAGAATGGAAAAAAGTGTTGTGAGGTGGTATGGGCATGTGGAAAGAATGGATGATACAAGAGTGGTGAAAAAGATGTATGAAAGTGAGTTTGAAGGGAGAAGAAGGAGGAGGAGACCAAGGAGAAGATGACATGATATATTAAGTGATTGTGTAAGAGAGTGTGTAATAAGAATATATTAATCCCTCGTTTTCCACTCTTATTATGGGTGTGTCTATTAGGTATTTATTGAAAAAATTACCGTTTTGTAGCAGTGTTGCCAGATATGGCTAGGTCCCAGTATTTTGCTCCGGTCATTTCTGTACTTTACCACGGTTATTTCCCGGTAGTTTGCTCAGGTTAGGTCCCGGTAGTCTGACGAAGTCTAGGTTAGGTTAGGTACGGTCAGGCTAATTTTAAAATGCCCCATTTGAAAATGCCCTATCTTGGAAATGGGGCGATTGCGGAGGATATGCCAGAGAAGTAAATAGTCTTAGAATGGTCTTAATAAGTGGGTAATGAAGGTAGAAAAACCGTACGCGATAACGGTAATTCATTCAATTTTTACCGTGTATTACACTGTTTCTAATGAATTTGTGTTCAGTAAACCCTCATTATCCACTGGGTTTATGAGTATGTAATGTACAAAGAGGGTTTACACAGTACGGTACTATGTCATCGTCAACACCATGAATGTTATTGCATAGGACTCAATTATTAATCATGAGTATTAGTTTCTCATTACTATAAGTTTCCTATCTCCTCAAACTACAACATATTCTAAAATAGAAAACATACATTAGAATGGAATAACAGAATAAATATGAAAGTGGTTTAAACAATAGGAAACATTAATAATTATGACATTGGTTTAAGGGAATAGTAGGCTACAGTGTTGGTAAATCTGGAGCAACTGATTTCTCCAAAGTATACCAAGCAACACTTTCCAAGGAACATCAAAACAACACCCAGTACACGATGCCACACACAAATACTGTACTATCATCTCTTACAGTGACTTACACCCTGCCCACCCCAAACCAATCTCCAGAAACATATCCATATTCAAATTACTCACCAATCCATCCAAACAATCAAGAACAACACTCAGCTGCATGCACCACCTCCTGACATCCACCCATCTGAATCAAGGTAAATATAGCTATATTTACCTTGATCTGAATCCTCCATTCCCCGTGATGACAAGAGTCCACCTGGCCAATACTACCCGGCCCTTCTGACATATCAGAGGAAGCTGAATGGAGCCAATGTAGATGCCTTTCTGAGATGCAACACAACACCCCATTCTATTAAATACATTATGGAAGACTGCAGTGCACACAACCACACTCGCCAACAACACAGCATACACTCTCTAAGGGCACTCACTGTAGGAAAGCCGGTTCAGGCCATGGCCTTCCTCAGGAGCTCGGGCTGCTCGGCCAGACAGCTTTGAGGAACTTCAACAATAACAACAACAGGCCACCATTATTTTTGTTAATCTGGTCCTGTTACCTGGCATAATTTGAAGAAATCACGGTACTCTAGTCCAGTGGTTCTCAACTCGTTTCAGGCCATGGACCACCAGCCCAATTAAAATAATATCATGGACCATTCCATTTTTGAGTATGGTAAAGCATACACAAAAAGCATTTTGGCTTGAAATATATTTCTTCAAAACAGATTTTCGAGAAATCTTATAAAATAATTGCCAGCTAACATTTTGATCTGAAATATAATTCTTACAAACATAATTTGCTGGAATTACATGAATGCCTATCTATCATTTTGCCATGACATGTATGTGAAAAAAAAACTTTAAAATTATGTAAGAGTATACAACTAACATTTTCCTCTCCAATTTGATTAATTCATTTTTCCTTGCAACCAGACTTTTGGATTATCTTCTTACTGACAAGCTTTTCAATGTTAGGAATTGTGCTTGATAATACACAACGAATATCACTTTCCACTGCAAGCCGATTCCTCTGTTTCGGCTTAATGTGCAACAAACATGAAAATCCACTCTCGCATATGTAGGTTGATGCAAATGTTTAAAGACATTTGACTGCATGTGATGACAAATGAATAGCCAGTTAATTTATTAAGATAAAAATTTTCGTACTGAATATTCAATAAATTATATGCACTTATTTTCAGTTTATTACCAAATGTAGTGGACGTCCTGTGGACCACCCAAAAAGTCGCCATGGACCACCAGTTGAGAACCACTGCTCTAGTCTATAGTAATATGCCAAAAGAGTATAACCCCTTGATACATACCCTTGAAATCTTCCACACAGGTCCACAAATATGAAGGCACTGGTCATCTCATCGAATGTCCTTACTCCCCCTACGCTCACACAACATACCACAGTGTGACTCGTGCACCCGTTGTGTTTGGCGGTACAATGGTGCCACATCTACAGGCACAACTACAAATATGGAACACACTCAGGAAATTCCTCACAAGATTTATACGATAAGAAATGTTACTACTGTACCATCTTGTGTGTGTATACAGTACAGTTAATACCTTGTTTAGCACTGGTAGTGTTATGGGTGTGTATTGCACTGTTTGTAATGAATATGTGTACTGTAAACCCTCTTTGTACAGTACACACCCAAATACCCAGTAAGGTAGATAACGAGGATATACTGTACATGGATTCATTGACTGCAGTATAATACACACCCATGAAAACAGTGGAAAACCAGGGATTATTAGTTGTATATACATGATACTACTAAAAAATACAGTAGTCTGTAGTTCACGCACATTTTTCTTTTCAGTTACATACTAATATATTATTGATTTGAGTTATACAAGGGCAGGTGAGGAAGTAAAACATTCGCCTGTGACTGTACCTACCTACTTGGATGCTGATAAAGAACAGATAAATTAACGCAAGGATAGCAGTATTACAATGATTCCATTGATACGGTTAGTCTATCGACTTTTGAGATAATATTTAAAATTGGGTAGATTCTTGGCTTTTACTTACAAGCAAAAACAATATATATATATATATATATATATATATATATATATATATATATATATATATATATATATATATATATATATATATATATATATATATATATATATATATATATATATACATATATACACAAGAAAAACGATGGGTAGGTAGTTTACCATTATTTTTATCACCTTAATAATTCAATTTGAATGTCAATATATTCATTCGCCTTTGGTTGAGTTGTCTGTGTGAATGTATTTTTGTATTCAACAATATTTTATTCATAGTGTGAAGTAATCCTTCATTTGCCACTGTTGCTATGGGTGTGTATTGCACTGCTTATAATGAATCCATGTCAACTGGATATATATATATATATATATATATATATATATATATATATATGGGTGGTGGGTATTGTACAAAAAGGGATTAATGTACACAGATTCATTACAGTACAAACAGTGCAGTACATAACCATAACACCTGTAGAAAACAAGGTAGTACTATATTAACCTTTGTCTTTGAACACCCTTGTACTGTACTATGAATGGAATACCACGAAATACAGTAAATATAAATTTGATTTATCACTTCCAAAATATGAAGTTATTGTTATTGTGGTTATGGTTATTGTTTTCAACTTATTGTTGTTTAAACCAATGGCAATATGAATAATGTAAAGTTCATATCATACGTATATCCAGTGTCAATGTCCAATTTTCCTATCCCAAGAAACACACATTTTGGTGTTTAAGAGAACAGTATAATTTTGGTAGAGTAGAGTGCCTAGATTCCTCCAAAGTATGCCTGGAAAGAAGATCAGATTAATAAAAATAATGGTAGCCTGTTGTTTGAAATAGTTTGGAGGAATGCGTCGCTCCAAATTTACCAATGCTGTACTGTGCTTTCCCCTTAATAAGAGACTGTGAGTCACATGCAAGAATATCCGTTTTGTTGTTAAGGAGGAAAATAGCACTTTGTTTTGGGTGGTAAATCTGGAGCAAATGATTCCTTCAAACTATTCCAGGCAACAGGATACTATTATTTTTCTTCATCTGGGTCTGTTTCCTGGCATACTTTGGAGGAATCATGGCGCTCCAATCTATCAAAAGTATACTGTCCCCTTAATGGGATGGCTATGTTGTTTGTCTAACTCTAAGCCGGAGTCTAAGGTGTCATTATACAGGTATCAAACCATCGTTAACACTACTAATGTTCTTGCATACGGCCCTGTTGTGTTCCTCGAGTTGTGCATGGGGAATGAAACGTTTGGAACACTTGTGGACACATGAAACAGACACACCTGAAACAGGACACTCATCAAGCATAGGAAAGGAAGCACCACTGAACACAGCATATCACACTATTCTATGATTTTTGAAAGGCATCTCGTTACAGGTGTGACTGTTTCATATGTCCACGACTGTACATTAGGATGCCTTGATTCCTCAAAAACATGCCAGGAAATGGGACTAGATTAACAAAAGAACACTAATGGAATAAAAAATGAAACACTTGCTACAGATTTACCAACACTTTATTATTATGTCGCCTTGTGAGGGTAGTACAGTACAGAGTCGATAATTGATTCCTCCAAACTATTACAAGCAACAGGGCATTATTTTTGTTCATCTGGTCTTGTTCACTGGCAAACTTTGGAGGAATTAAGGTACCCAAATGTACCAAAAATATATTATCCCAGTAATAAATGATTGTTCAAACTGAAGGAACCTTTAAACGTGGGAGATTCTTCAAAGGGTTATTAGTCACTGAACAATGATTATTTTAAAACGAATTGTTGTAAATAAATATACAGTTATATTTCTTGCTCTCTTTTTGGTCTTCCTTGGTCGACGGTGGGAGAATTAATCGTCTTATCAACACCTTACGATGGGCAGTTATATTATGTTACGTTGTCAACTTTATCTAACTCTTTAGTAAGTACCCCGAACTAATCTTGATGGTAGGACCTACAGTCAGCAGCAAAAGTCCTGTCGCCACATCAGTCAAATAAAGAAGTAGGCTACTGTATGGAAATATGAGCTTCACAGGCTCATAAATGAAATTGAAGAACCAGAGATGTTTATTAATTTTCCCCATATATATTACATTAAAATTCTAGAGTGTGTTTGTTCACTGATTACCCTTTATATTATCCTTCAAGAAGCAGTGAGTGAGGCGAGACGACTGTATAACACTTCATATTGACTCTGGCTCTGTCTTTTCCTTATAAGCTACACTATGCTAAGAAAAAAACACTTTTTTTTTTTATAGACAAAAAGTATTTAATATGGACGTTTCGGAGGCAACTACCTCCCTCTTCAGCAGTACAGAGTTGAATGAAACATGAAAGGAAAATAAGTAGCTGACAGGGGGAGGGAGGGACAAGGTGTGTTCTGATGACAGACAGACCACACCTCACCTCACCTCACCCAACCGACCTGACCTGGCCATTCTTCAGGGACCCGACCCCACATCTGGGAGGGATTTGACCACTAGTGCTCTCATTACCACTATAAGCTACTCTATCATATGGTGTTTTCAAATATCTAATCCATAAGTTTCATTATCTACGCACATTCTGCACCACCTTCACAAATTTTCCCACCATTTACATCTTCACAATTTATTTGATATGAGGATGAAAGAAGATCTTAAACTGCCCGGAAGACCCTGCAGAATCCCACAACATTCTCTCACCAGAGACATTCGTTTAAAATAACATAAGATTAATATTTTCAGATGGAGTCTAATAATACTTTAATAAGAGGTTGGGGGCGGTGAATAGGGGTATAATTCACTTTTGGTGTATTAAAGCACCTTGGTTCCTCCATAGTATATGCCAGGAAATATGACCAGATTAACAAAAAATAATGTTCTCCTGTTACTTGGATTTGTTTAGCGGAATCAATTGATCCTGATTTACCAACACTGTAGCCTACTACCGCCGGTGACCGGACTTAAAACACTTTTAACTTCATTTTTTCTCATTTATCAATTTGTTTTACTATCCATTAAGAGTATGTATATATTACTAAACTTTTAACTTCAACTTTTAATTATAAAAATATTTTGATTGTACCTGATAATAGACTAAATAAGTGTTACATACTTGTTTTTTTACTGAATCTTATATATAGATGTTATGGTTTTACCTGATAATAGACAAAATAAGAAATGGTTTTAGAATATATCTGAAATAAATTTATCATTTATCAATGTATTTTACTTTTACTACATACATTGGTAGCGAAATGACAAAGTAGCAAATTGTCCTAGTAACGAACTGTCCTGTAACAAGATAGCCGGTAGCAAAGTGTCCGGGAGCCAAATGTCCAGTAGCAAACTATCCTAGAACCACTACCGCCATAATGGTATAGTGAAAAAGATATATATATATATACAGTAGGGAAATATCCAGACAGAACCTGAACCAACCCTGTACACGTCGTGACCAAGAATACTTGCATGGTAGGCTACATGACAGACATATAGTGGGAAGTCCCAAGGTCATGAGGGGTTGGGGAGGAAGGGGTGAAGATTAGTAAAGGTTATCCTTTGTAAAGTTTGTTGTCTACTGTGTTTTCTCTCTCATTCTCATCCCTTGCACTTCTTCCTATTCTTTTCTTTTCTTTTTCCTTTATTTTCGTGGGTGATGTGGCACACCTTAGTCACTACTATTTCCTTCTTCAACTGTACTGGCTGTCCTTCCCACCCTTCTATATATTCTTCTCCCTGTCTCTTCCTTTCTTATATTTCTGTCGTATATACTGTCCCTCCCTCCTTCTTATTATCACATTCTCCCTGCCCCTCCTTTTCTTTTATTTACTTCGTGCTTTCCTGCCTCTCTATCACCTTAATTCTCTCCCTTCCTACAGGGTCTTCCGGTTCTTTGATAATGATCTTTCATACTCTAATTAATTCGCTCCCTTTCTTACTTTAGCTTATAATTTTCTTTCCGTCCATTTTTATTTTTCCTTTATCGGTGTATTACACATTTGGTACAATAGAGCGCCTTAATTCCTCCAAAGTATGCCAAGTAACGGAACCAGATGAACAACAATAACGATGTCTTGTTGCTTGAAATAGTTTGGAGGAATCAGTTGCCCTAAATTTACCTACACTGTACACTCGTGATATGTAATCTTTAATCAGAGACGAACGGCATGCAGGCACCACACACACACACACATACCCTGCATTCGAACTCAGCCTCTATAGGTGTACTGGGTGGGGAAATGAGCAATACCAAACGATTCGAAGCTTTCTGCTCCTCACACTCTGGTCAGAAATTATGTATCACGAGTGTAGTATCCCCTTTAATTAATGCAGGCTGAACTCTAATGTCTTTGAGTCACACTATATGTTGTTGGTGTACTTTTGTCGTTAGTTATTGAAGTCGTTAGGAAAGTAGTGATGGTGTTGCTTCCTTGGTAGACTCTCGATATACAACGAATAATTACTTGTCTCCGCCACTTCATTTTACACTCAGTCCCTCATTGAAGTTTATCAAAGGTTTCCTCAGGCTTCTTATTATTCATTACCATACAGACTAAGTTATTTATTGAGTCTGTTCTAAAAAGATAGTGCTAAATTTAATCGTCTTATATGAAGGGCCTACTTATAAGAGATACAAAAGGTAATAAGGAAAAATTATATCATTTATGAAATTTAGTATTCTGGTGCATATTTCATTTTCTAGAAAGCTTTTTGTGACTCTCCAGAAGTTTGAGAACATCTGTGATACATTTTGATAGTTGAACTGGAAAGGTTAAGATATTAGTTATTAGGTAGGAAAAAAAAACCACGACGTTAATTAAACAGCGTTATAAGGTTAGGTCATATGTGTTAACTATCAATATATAATAGTAGTTGTGAATTGCTATATGATTTTCAATACGTCTTTTTTGGTGTGTTTAGTTCTTCCCAAATCATATTTGTTCATCTTCATTGTTTCCTAAAGGCTCAGTATTCACATTCACGATAGTTATTAAACAGTTCGATAATTAAAATCACTGCATAATTAATTCACTACATTAATCAAATAATACAGTCAAGTCATTTCAGTTTCTTTCGTTCGGGTGCTTATATTAAAAGTCACAAAGAACATATGTGAAATCGGTTCTCAGTAATTCCAACCAGACAAAGTAAATACAGTGTGGCAAACCAACCCTTCCACGTCACCACCAGGAGTTGTTGTCGGAAACGTATTGTGATAATCTTCGGACTTCCCCGGCGCTATAATATATGTTTTTGTATGTAAATACGGTCTGAGGAAGCTTTGTAACAGACAGCCAAGTTCACCCTTACTGCTTGTCTAACCAAACGTTTCCAAGGTCATGCATGCTACTTATGGTGGTAATTCGTTTTTGTTACATTGGAGTGCCTTGATTCCTCCAAAGTATGCCAGAAAACAGGACCAGAAGAGTAAAAAATAATGGTATTCTGTTGCTTGGAATAGGTTGGAGGATTCAGTTGCTCCAGATTTACCAACACCAAACTTCCCCCTAAATTTTGTGTTGGTAAATCTGGAGCAACTGAATCCTCCAAACTATTCCAAGCAACAGAATACCATTATTTTTTACTCTTCTGGTCCTGTTTTCTGGCATACTCTGGAGGAACCAAGGCACCAAATGTACCAAAAGTATATTATTCCCCCTTTAAGAATGAACAGAAAATGAGAATCATATGTAAAAAGCCAAAGTCATAAGGCTGGATTCCATAATCATGCATTTATGGAAAAATTTAGAGTGATTAGAGTTTATTGATTGCTAAATATATTCCATAATAAACATTTGTTATGCTTGGCTATATGGAAATAATAAAACACACATTATGTTTACAAAGGAATGGAATATAATAACACAAAGTTATATATAGTTTAGGGGATGTTTAATTGTCCATAATTAGCGTCACAGGCAAGAATATTGTTGGTGATGACAATGAACGATGACTCCCTAGATCAGTGGTTCTTAATTAAACTTCTTTGCCTCACGCCCCCCTCTGCATTAGGTATAGATCCCGCGACCCCCTATCCCTTAAAATGCTTACCAAACAGTATACTATGAATTTACAATTACTTATGGTATGGGTGGAGTGGCGAGAGAAGCGAACCATATCAGCTGGGCAGTATTTGCAATATATATATATATATATATATATATATATATATATATATATATATATATATATATATATATATATATATATATATATATATATATATAGAGAGAGAGAGAGAGAGAGAGAGAGAGAGAGAGAGAGAGAGAGAAACTTATGAAAACATTTTTAATTTTTTTGGCAATTTTGCAATAATTAACATCACAGATTATTTACCAGAGCCCTGCTTGTACCCCCCCTGGAAGCTTCTAGCACCCCCCCCCCCAATTTTAGAACCACTGCCCTAGACAAATTACAGAGCCATCGTGCCGGTACCACGCTATTGTCAATATTCTTTCTCTACGGTCCTATGTTTTAAGGCCTACAGTTGAGCGGGTGATGCTGTGGATGTTGCTGGCAACTCTGTACACACTGACTGCAGCCACTATTACTATTACTTCAACCTTCCTAAAGCATTCAGTCACGTCTTGTTGGTCGAGTAGTTTGGGTTTGTCTCTCTGGTACGTATTTCCTCCGTTTTCCGTCCATCATCCTCCAATCTAAAGCTAGTTTTGCCTTGCATAATATATTCCTCGTTTTTCTCTACACCTCTTAATTATAACGGGTTGGAGGATGTAGGAACCCTTAGACTGGCCTGTACAGTACTTAGGAAAACAGGCCCGTGTGATACCAACTTAATTAAAGCTTTCATTTACGTCTTGTTCGTCGACCAGTAAGTAGGCTAAGTTATGGTAAACAAACATCCAGTTTCTGTCCTTACTACTCCATCATGGTCATTAGTTCCTCTTCTCTTATTATCCTTTTTTTGTTTTGTTTTGTTTTCATTACTCCACACCACTACACATTCGTTCTTCTCTTCACTCCACTCCGTACCACTCCACATTAGTTCCTCGTCTCTTCAATCCACAGTCTACACCACTCCGGTCATCAGTTCCTCTCTTCTCCACTTCACTCTATTGTTTTCTTCTCCTCACTCCACATCGGTTCCACCTCACTCCACCCCACATCACTTCACACCATCCATTTAACACAAAATCCTCCCCACCATTCTACTCCACTTCAAACCAACTCCTCCCCACTTTACCCCACACCACTCCATATAAGTTCCTCATCAATCCACCCCACACCAACTACACAACTTCATACCACCCTACACCACTCCACACCAGCTCCTTCCCACTTTACCCCACACCAACTCCCCCTCGTTATACCCCACACCAATTCACATCAATTCCACTTTATACCATTCTACGCCACACTCCAACACTCCACACCACCCTACACCACCCTACACCTCCTCAGACCACCTCACACCAGCTCCTCCTCACTTTATACCACACCATTCCACCTCACTCCACTCCACATCATTTCCTCGTCTCTCAACTACATATCAACACCTTTCCACTTCAATTCCTTCTCATCCCACATTAATGGAGTAGTACAGTGTTGGTTGTAAATCTGGAGCAACTGATTCCTCCAAATTATTCAAAGCAACCGGACACCATTGTTTTTGTTAATATGGTCCTGTATCTTGGCATACTTTGGAGGAATCAAGGCGCTACAATGTACCAAATCTGAATTACCTCCTTAATGGATTAACCGTTAGTAAATCAACAATTCATACTTCGGATGAAATATATGCACATGGGTCAGACAATAAAAACAAAGATTGGAATACTTTGTCATTCAAAGGTTAATTAAGGGGGTAATATACTTTCTGTATACTACAGCGGCTTGATTCCTCCAAAGTCTGCCAGTAAACAGGACCAGATTAACAAAAAATAATGGTGTCCTATTGCTTTATAAAATGTGGGGGAATCAGTAGCTCCAACTTTACCACAAAGACTCTACTAGTACTGCCCCATTAATTCCCAAGTTTTACTCCCAGAACAAGAAGAAGATAATCATGATGGATAAGATTGTGTGTGTCTGTGTCACTTTGATGCTGCTCCAGCTGGCCTCCAAACCCACCCTGGCTCAACCCATTGACTTCTCAGAACTATTGAGCGGCACACTTGATACAGTGTCAAAGTGAGTGATGTATATATATATATATATGTGTGTGTGCGTGTGTGTGTGTGTGTGTGTGTGAACATATCCCAAACTAAACTAACCATATTACATGATATATAACAGGAAAATGTTATAATTATGTGTGTGTGAGCTAGCCCATCCCAATCTAAACAAACCAATTTGTTTCTATAGAGAGCTGTTCAAACACGGTGAGATAATCCTATCTGACCACTACTGCACACTCTCCCGTCGACCCTTTATCAAGAGTTGGGAGCTGCACTATAGAACTAAGATCCATTGTCCAGGCTGGACTCCCATCATTGGCAAAGGTACAGTATAATACCTGTTAAATATTAATGACTACAATGAATTGCAGGTACTAATGACCATGGGTGGGATCTTCAAAGCATCGTAAGTTGGTGGCGCTACGATCACCTTTACTATCTCGTAGCCGCCATATTTGATCGTGGCTTACGAGGATCATAAGTTGGTATCTCCAAAGCTTCATAACCTCCCTCGTAGCTCACGATGATAGCCTCGTAGTGAGCGTCGCTGCCCGTTTCGTTCCGTGTGTTTTGTTCATCCCGCCACCCAGCTGACTTGCTCTCAGCCAATCACAATGAAGGAAACAATATGTCCTTGGTACTGTAAGCCAATCATAACGTAGTATTACAATGTCAACAAATAAACATTGTCTCAGATGTCAACACCATCAGCTGATAGAGATGACACAGTCACCAAGTTACATCAGACAGGAATTAACAGCAAAAGACAGGTAAGTGAATTATTATATTGTGTTGATAAACATTTAACACAACAATGGAGATAAGGCAGCTGACCCCCCACGGGCATATTTTTAATATCACGCCAGTCACTTGTATATTGTATATAGATTTTTGGTTAGGTTAGGTTTGGCTAGTTTAGTTTAAGATAGGTTAGGTTACGTACTGTAAATCAAGAACAGCATGATACAAATAGTTTACTGGTAGCTGGTTGTCATGAAAATAAATCAAAGACATTGACTGGGAGGACATAATATTATTTTAACTTCTACTGTCACTGTTTTATTTCCTGTACACCTACCTACAGTAGTTTCTATATTAATCTCAAAATCTGTACAGTTGATTGCCATTACCAAGTAACAGGCAGAAATATACCATATGTAGTGAAATCTGGCAAGTGCAATATAATAACTAAGACTTCAAACAGTTTTATTGAAAGACAGATCAAGGAAATAAATTATATAAGCATTATTTATATTATGGATTCGGCTGTTACCATGGGCACACATAGGTTGAAGGATGGGGGGGGAGTGTCCATTGCCTGATTTAGATACAGTACCATTTTAATACAATAACCAGCAGGTATTGTAATTTATTCTGCTTGGTTCTGCTTTGTTATTGAATTATGTACCATTTTTCGTTATATTTCAGGTGGTGACACTAGTGACACAAAGACATTCACCCACATAGAAGAGGCTATGGCTCAAGTCATTAAAGAAGTACAAGTGTCGGGTATTTCTGTGGACTCCAAGACCCAGGCAGTATGTACAGTATATAACAGTAAAAAATATCCTGCTGTTCATCTAGGCTAGTAATATGGAAATCTTCCCTCATTGACACTATGTGAAGTAATTACATTGAGAGTTTATATATATAAAACATACATTTTGAGCAGCATTACCTCTCAATTCCATTCAAAGTTAAACAGTGCAAATCATAAGGCCTTAGTCCTAGGAACAAATATACAAGATGTTCTCATATATCCATACCTTCAGTAAATACGGTACATGTACAGTGATGACCCAATATACAGGAGTCAAGTACATAGTGATTTATACATTTTGTGTATCATATAAATAACTCCTGTTAGCAGTTCATGTAGTCCAAAAAATTGGAGCCATGTTAATCAAAACTAAATTTGTGATGCTTTGTTAGATTCCATATGTATCATATGAGTACTTTAACCAAGTAAAAATTGCAGTACTGCTGCTGTACTTATATGTATGACTAATTATATACTGCTTTCTTTAAGAGTGACTTTACAATTTTAATTCATAACGATAATCCTTAATATTTCTCTAAAATTATATGAAAGTTGCTAATTTTCATAATTTCATAATAAGGTGATGTGGATGACCCAGGACTGCCATCAAGGGCCCCTTCAGCTAGACCTGGGCCAAGTTGGCAGGACTTCGGGCCAGTTGCAGTGGAAGACTGTGAAGTTTTGACTGGCGACAGCTTGCCGAAGCTGGTAAAACCTACCACCAAGTGAGGAGCATTCGTACCACAGCTCTGTAGCCTCAAGTCGCCCTTCCTCTAGGTCAGCTGGGTGTGACAGCTCATCTGGAAGCTACGCTAGCTCCAGATATACTAGTTGTCCATAAGACCATAAGGGATATTTTGATGGATCTTGCAGAAAATATAGCCACAATATCAGAAACTTTGGTGAACATTAAAAAGGCTATCGAGAAAAGGTGATTTGTTTTTAAGTGTGTTTTGTTGTGTGTGTGTGATTTTTTTTTTTAATGATTAGTGTGGTTTAAGTTGGGTTATATTTTGTGACAGAGTTATTAGTGTGCAAGTATGTTTTTAGTTTTGTGGTTTGTGTGTAGGTTTCAGTCTAAATTATTGTTAACTTCTGCTTATGTTTTTTAAGAAATTACATTATTTATTTTCATTATATATTTTGTCTTTCAATTATAGCTTTTAACATTCACATTTCATGTTAGATTTATTATTCTTTGAGTAAAATCAACTTTTTTTTCATGCATTCTTATCTTTGGCTAATAATATTAATGTCTTAGTTTTATTTACATCAAGGTTCGAAGATTAACTATAAGGATATACTTATGCCGTACTGTGGCTTTAATCTTATTGTATTTTAATAATTTCTCTGCCATATTTGTGATATGTCCAAGCAATGTGAAGAGTGCCAAACAAGTACTGTAGTCATTAAGGAATTGGTGTTTTTTTGTTTTCAGTCATTGTTGGAAAGTACATGAGTTCAAACAGCTTTCCAATATCATAAATTTGCAGGTTTTTACTCAGGTATATATAATGTAATGAATTGTGATAATGCAGGAAACTAATAGTACAAATAGCTAGGGAGGTATCATGGATTTCTGTAAACTTTACAGGTGTCATATGTAAATAAAATGTAGGTTTTTTTATAGTCTATAATTAAAACATTTAGAAAAATCAATACCAGTCACATATTTGTTATATGCTGTTGAAAAGCATTTATTTTAGAAAAATACAAGTCTTATGTAATATGAGAACAGGTGAAAATTATGTATTAAATTATACTGTTCAATAAAATTAATTGAATTGGTTGGAAAGGTTCATGTACGGTACATGTTATTGAGACTTTTACAACATGATAATATTTGCATTAGTTAATTCTGAGACATATTTTTGTCTTTAGATTCGGGAATATGGTCAACCTTTTACACATCTCCAGTATATATCAGTAGGTATATAATTCCAGTTATTTAAATGTTACCAGCTCACACATCACATTAATGTGCTTGTAATATTTTCATTAGAAAGTCAATCAATCATAAAGAAAGTTTATTAACCTTAAGAATATCCACTTCATGCAAAGGACTATGGATTAAAGACTCATACTACATGGATTAAGTTAAGTCTAACTTTGCAATGAAGAATTTCTGCTTTGTTTGCAGGTAACTGGAAGCCACTTTCCTGCAATTAGTAAGTCACCATTATATCCTATTATTCTTAAACACTCCAAAAGTAATGATACACAAAAAAAGTATTTGTAACTTTCTATTTCACAGTGCATCAGTTTAAATTGACACTTGCAGCTCCATTCTCCTAAGCTGCTCACTGAATCCCCTCCTCTTGTTTATATTTACCGATAAGTGACAACAACAACAACAACCATTATGTCGCCTGTGTCGGCCGCGCCAAGTGTAAATAAACTCAAATCTCACTATTTACGGGTTGTTTATCGACTACGCGACCCTGCTATCAGCCTAAAGGGTGCTTTTCAGTTCTCGTAGCGCTACGAGCAAATATGGCGCATAATGGCGGACGGAAACTCCCTTACGAGGCTTTGAAGATACGATCGTAGCGGTTATGAGCAACTTACGAGCAAATATGGCGCTACGAGAATCATAACTGCGGTTACGATGCTTTGAAGATCCCACCCCATGTTTCTTAAGAGGGTTAGAAACTGTTGATATATTAGAACTCCTTGATACCTTCGTAAAATGCAATCCAAGACAAATTCCAGCAATAGTTTATTCAACAATGTACAGTTGCGGACATATGAAACAGACACACTTGAAATGGGGGGGAGCCCTCATTGAGCATAGAGTAGGATGAGACATTGTGAGCAGAGGCGCTTCCAATTTTATTCTAGATAAGGGGCCCGTTTAAAGTGGCTCTTTTTCATATGTCCGCAACTTTACTCAAGTACAACTTATATACACTGGAATGTGATTGAAATAAAATATATACAATAATAGGAAGTATGTAGCATAAGCAATAATGTAAACCTTATTGATGATAGTCCTCGAGTCATAGTGGGAGATGTAATAATGTCACCCGTTAAGAAAAGGTCAATGAATATCACTCCTACACGTAACTCAACAAAGCATTAAAACAAATAGTAATTCATTGTTATCCACTAGTGTCATGGGTGTGTATTGCAGTGCTTATAATGAATCTGTGTACAGTAAAACCTCTTTACACATTACACACCCATACACAATATCCCTTGTTTTCCACTGTTATTATCGGTGTGTATTGTACTCTTCGTAATGAATCTGTGTACAGTAAACTATCTCTGTACAATACACACCCACAAACCAACTAGATAATGAGGGCTTACTGTAGTACACCGATTCATAGAAACTGGTATAATACACACCCATAACAAAAGATCAAAACGAAGGAGTACTGCTGCATGATAGTTTGTTCGCATTTCTGAAGGAAAGTGTTTTAGAATGTTGTGAATTTGTGAATAAAGAAGGTAAATACATTGTATTAGAAAATGGCAATAGAATAGATAATTACCGGTTGATTTTAGTACTCATATTTCAATTTTTTTTTTTTTTTTTTTTAATTGGGTAAATTTTCCGAGCTACACGTGTGAAATTTTCAGACAAAATATAGCTTTTCCAAGATTTTTTCAAGTGATTAGTTCAATTTTAACATCCATTTATTGTGCAAATATCCTGTTTTAGCCATACATACCTAACCTAACCCAACACAACACAACACAACACAACCTAACCTAACCTAACCTAATCTGAACCATTGCAGACTATCGGGACCTAACCATAGCAGACTATACCCGGACCTAACCTGGACAGACTATACGGAGTTTCACAAGGTAAGACCTATATCAAACTTAGAGAAATTTGACCATAATAACTTATATCACAGTGAAAATTACATATCTCATACCATAAAACACCCTAACTTATTATTATTATTATTATTATTATATATACCATACCGTAAAACTCCCTACCTTTGGACAATTTTTACATGTTTTAGTAAATAACTCTGTTAATAATGGTGCAATTATTATTATTATTATTATTATTATTATTATTATTATTATTATTATTATAATATATACCGTACCGTAAA
Source organism: Petrolisthes cinctipes (assembly GCA_033782935.1). Taxonomy (NCBI): domain Eukaryota; kingdom Metazoa; phylum Arthropoda; class Malacostraca; order Decapoda; family Porcellanidae; genus Petrolisthes; species Petrolisthes cinctipes. Next base: position 1,450,443 of record JAWQEG010000247.1, read on the forward strand.
ACACCTTAACTTGGAACATTTTGTACATGTGTTAGTGAATAACTCTGTTAATAATGGTACAATTATATTCGTGTTGGTGTCATGTGGTAGCCAGGGAGAGTACCTACTGAATCCATATAACAAAAAAAATTAAGGGGATTGTATACCTTTAATAGACTGTGGCGCCTTGATTCCTCCAAAGTATGCCAGGAAACAGACCCAGATGAAGAAAAATAATGGTATCCTGTTGCCTGGAAAAATAGTTTGGAGGAATCATTTGCTCCAGATTTACCACCCAAAACAATGTGCTATATACCCCCTTAAGCAAGCTAAATTTTTGCTTTTTCTTTTCAATTTTCAAGTGTCCGAAGTTAGGCAGAAATTTCCGAACATGGACAGTTCTTCCCAACTTCGGACAGGGTTGTATTTAAACATGAGAATGGTTAACAGCATCCATCTATGGACACACTGGCTGAACTTCCAACACCTGAGGAGTTTTTAAAAAATGTAAAAAAAATATATCTAAAAATAGCTTCTTTTTTGAGCTCATAAATTGAGATCACAATAAGTTGCATCATATCAGATTGTAGTGAGGTTTTCTTGGCATAGATCCGGTTAGATGGCAGAACAGAGTGGAAGAGTTTGTAAAGGAGAGAAACATGAAGGGCAGAGTAGGTAGTAAGGAGGGAGTGTTGGAACAGAGTGGAAGAGTATGTAAAGGAGAATAATGTGAGGGACAGAGTAGGGAGAGTAACATGAGGGACAGAGTAAGGTGAGTAATGTGAGGGACAGAGGAGGGAGGGAGTGTTGGAACAGGGAGAACTGGAGACACTTCTGCCGTGGCCACCCCCTTGGGGGGAGTTCCCGGAGAGAATGAGGTGTCAGAGCTATAAATAGATAGATAGATAGATCTAACTAAGAACTATTCAAAAACTTTTCTAGCCAAAACAAAAAAAACACATTGCGTATACACAAAACCGGAAGAGGAAAAAAAATTACTTCACCTAAATATCAAGTTGCTACTTCACTGACTCAACAAATGTATACTGAAATAACATAATAGGACCTACATAAGGTACAACCACAATCAAATATCCACCCACATTTTCTTTCCATCGTAGTAAATATTTTGGTAATCAAGAACAACACGTGTATGATATTGCAGCACCTCATAATAATAATTGAGGGGGTTGAGTTGATGTAAGGTGTTGTATGATTATATTTTGATATGATACTGATTTATTTGCACAATGGAAGGAAAGTATCGGTGGTTATTTGATTGAGGCTGTACACAATACATAATAACATAATTACAGGTATTAATGACACACACACACACTTCCTGTATTCCTTGACTTGATTACCTGTATAAAATACTATAACTAAATAACTAATATAACTTTTTTCAAAATAAAACTCATTACTGGTTAAGGCACCATACTGTAGCACCTTACAGGTAATAATACTGGTAATACTGACAATCTTACTGTATTACATATTATTTGGGTACCATTATTATTACTGGTTAAGGCACCATAGGTGGGATGGAGAAAAAAATGAGAGTGTGTATGAGAGATGTGGTATGAGTGAGAAGGCAATTGGTATTGAGTGTGGAGTGGTTGAGAGAGTGAAGCTTAATACACTGAGATGGTTTGGACATGTAGAGAGAATGCAAAGTGTGGAATTTGTAAAGAAGGTGTACGATAGTGAAGTTGTGGGACTTGGTGTGAGAGGCAGACCTCCGGTTAGATGGCAGAACAGAGTGGAAGAGTATGTAAAGGAGAGTAATGTGAGGGGCAGGGTAGGGCTTGACCAAGTGAGGAGGGAGTGTTGGAACAGGGAGAACTGGAGACACTTTTGCCATGGCCACCCCCTTGGAGGGAGTTACCAGAGGGAACGAGGCGTCAGAGCTATAGATAGATAGATAGAAGGCACCATACTGTAGCTTCTTACAGGTAATAACTTTGGTACTGGTAATACTGACATTCTTACAGAACTATATCACATATTATTTGGATACTGGTATCATTACTTAGGCCAAAGGTTTACATCTATATTAAAAATCATCCTTTGCTTGTGGTCAAGTACAAGTACCGTATTAATTTGTCTGTCCCAAATTGGGACTTTTTTCTGTTCATTAAAAAAATCATAACACGGTTATGCATAGATATATTATAAATTTGTTTACTGGCCAGTACTTACAGACAGTGTCCATGTATAATGGTACCAACAAAGTTTTGCAGGGTTCAAAAATGCAGACTTTTTTTTCATTGCATTTGTCGAATATTTTCACCCACACGTATTCAAGGTATTATAATAGAATTTATACATAATAGTCTTTGAATATTCCCCTAACTAACACCATCATTATTTTTTGTAAATATAAGACTCTCTTCTAGTAACAGTTGAATTATTACATTTTTTCGCGAAATGTCCGAAGTTAGGGCGCTGTCCGAAGTTAGGGAGTTTTACGGGAATTATGAAACTACAAATGCTAATGTCTTGCATGTAGTTATAATTTGATCATGCCTTTAATAATTCAGGAACCTTAATGATTATAATTAGCTAGGTACACAAGTACAGTACAGTATGACAGTAATAATTCTCTCACATAGTAGATACAAAGACACTTGATCCTACCCATGATACTTTTTAGGTTATTTTTATACTTCAGTACAGTACATAAATTTCAAATACAGTAATTGGTATTGAGATAAGATACTTAACTACACTTCTGCATATGAATATATAGTATGACAGCTTAGCCTTAAAGATGATCAGAATACAGTACCTGTCTGGACAGAGACAAACCAAGTGTAAAAACAGTTGACGATTACCAGTTACAAAAATCTCACTCTATCTTGTCATTACATTTTAGGTTCTCCGCTAAGAGTGAATGAAACAATGGTTGAGTGTGGTCCAGAAGGCAGCAGTACCTGTCCCTCCAGCCACAAGTGTCACCTCTCACCCCCTGGGAGAGTATGTCCTGTGCTGCCCCAAACCCTCCTAAGTTGTCACCTTGTGTGTTTTTGTAAAGTACATTGTTACTTTGAAAAATTATGACTGAATGAGATTGGAGACCTTATTTTTGGAAGGGGAGATTGCCTGTGAAAGGTGCATTCTTTATTTTGGTTAAGGGGGTGCAGGAGTAGGGGACAGGCTTGGGGGGGGTGTTTGGGGGGTGCGGGAATAGGGGGACAGGCTTGGGGTGGGTAGAAAGCCTGTCCCCTATTCCCACATACCCCTAACCCCCCCCCCCACAAGCCTGTCCCCCTATTCCATCACCCCCCTAACCCCCCCCCCCAAGCCTGTCCCCCTATTCCATCACCCCCTTAAGAACAATGGAAATTACTCTACTGTACTTGTGTTTTTCCAGGTGAGGTATGCTATGACCAGCGTAACTCTGGCTACTGTGAGGGTTCAATTCGTCGCTAGACACTTCAACCCTGAGACCAACCAGTGCCAGACCTTCCGTTACGGTGGCTGTGATGGCAATTTGAACAACTTTGAGACAGAGGAAGAGTGCTGGAATGCCTGCCCATCCCTGACACCCTGTGAGAGGATGAGGGAAAAGAATATCAGGCATGCAGACAAGGACTAAAAGGTAAAATGACTGAGAAAAACTATGTTAGTCACACACCTTCCTCACTGACATTAGCAGTGGCACTCAAAGCCATACACCACACTCATAGTCACATACTTCACTCACACATATCACTTACACATAGCCACACACTTCACTCACACATATCACTAACACATAGCCTCACACTTCACTCACACACATCACTTACACATAGCCACACACTTCACTTACACATAGCCACACACTTCACTTACACATAGCCACACACTTCACTCACGCATATCACTAACACATAGCCTCACACATATCACTTACACATAGTCACACACTTCACTCACACATAGCCACACACTTCACTCACACATAACCACACACTACACTCACACTTATCACTTACACATAGCCACACACATATCACTTACACATAGTCACACATATCACTTACACATAGCCACACACTTCACTCACACATATCACTTACACATAGCCACACACATATCACTTACACATAGCCACACACTACACTCACACATATCACTTACACATAGCCACACACATATCACTTACACATAGCCACACACTACACTCACACATATCACTTACACATAGCCACACACATATCACTTACACATAGCCACACACTACACTCACACATATCACTTACACATAGCCACACACATATCACTTACACATAGCCACACACTACACTCACACATATCACTTACACATAGCCACACACATATCACTTACACATAGCCACACACTACACTCACACATATCACTTACACATAGCCACACACATATCACTTACACATAGCCACACACTACACTCACACATATCACTTACACATAGCCACACACATATCACTTACACATAGCCACACACTACACTCACACATATCACTTACACATAGCCACACACATATCACTTACACATAGCCACACACTACACTCACACATATCACTTACACATAGCCACACACATATCACTTACACATAGCCACACACTACACTCACACATATCACTTACACATAGCCACACACATATCACTTACACATAGCCACACACTACACTCACACATATCACTTACACATAGCCACACACATATCACTTACACATAGCCACACACTACACTCACACATATCACTTACACATAGCCACACACATATCACTTACACATAGCCACACACTACACTCACACATATCACTTACACATAGCCACACACATATCACTTACACATAGCCACACACTACACTCACACATATCACTTACACATAGCCACACACATATCACTTACACATAGCCACACACTACACTCACACATATCACTTACACATAGCCACACACATATCACTTACACATAGCCACACACTACACTCACACATATCACTTACACATAGCCACACACATATCACTTACACATAGCCACACACTACACTCACACATATCACTTACACATAGCCACACACATATCACTTACACATAGCCACACACTACACTCACACATATCACTTACACATAGCCACACACATATCACTTACACATAGCCACACACTACACTCACACATATCACTTACACATAGCCACACACATATCACTTACACATAGCCACACACTACACTCACACATATCACTTACACATAGCCACACACATATCACTTACACATAGCCACACACTACACTCACACATATCACTTACACATAGCCACACACATATCACTTACACATAGCCACACACTACACTCACACATATCACTTACACATAGCCACACACATATCACTTACACATAGCCACACACTACACTCACACATATCACTTACACATAGCCACACACATATCACTTACACATAGCCACACACTACACTCACACATATCACTTACACATAGCCACACACATATCACTTACACATAGCCACACACTACACTCACACATATCACTTACACATAGCCACACACATATCACTTACACATAGCCACACACTACACTCACACATATCACTTACACATAGCCACACACATATCACTTACACATAGCCACACACTACACTCACACATATCACTTACACATAGCCACACACATATCACTTACACATAGCCACACACTACACTCACACATATCACTTACACATAGCCACACACATATCACTTACACATAGCCACACACTACACTCACACATATCACTTACACATAGCCACACACATATCACTTACACATAGCCACACACTACACTCACACATATCACTTACACATAGCCACACACATATCACTTACACATAGCCACACACTACACTCACACATATCACTTACACATAGCCACACACATATCACTTACACATAGCCACACACTACACTCACACATATCACTTACACATAGCCACACACATATCACTTACACATAGCCACACACTACACTCACACATATCACTTACACATAGCCACACACATATCACTTACACATAGCCACACACTACACTCACACATATCACTTACACATAGCCACACACATATCACTTACACATAGCCACACACTACACTCACACATATCACTTACACATAGCCACACACATATCACTTACACATAGCCACACACTACACTCACACATATCACTTACACATAGCCACACACATATCACTTACACATAGCCACACACTACACTCACACATATCACTTACACATAGCCACACACATATCACTTACACATAGCCACACACTACACTCACACATATCACTTACACATAGCCACACACATATCACTTACACATAGCCACACACTACACTCACACATATCACTTACACATAGCCACACACATATCACTTACACATAGCCACACACTACACTCACACATATCACTTACACATAGCCACACACATATCACTTACACATAGCCACACACTACACTCACACATATCACTTACACATAGCCACACACATATCACTTACACATAGCCACACACTACACTCACACATATCACTTACACATAGCCACACACATATCACTTACACATAGCCACACACTACACTCACACATATCACTTACACATAGCCACACACATATCACTTACACATAGCCACACACTACACTCACACATATCACTTACACATAGCCACACACATATCACTTACACATAGCCACACACTACACTCACACATATCACTTACACATAGCCACACACATATCACTTACACATAGCCACACACTACACTCACACATATCACTTACACATAGCCACACACATATCACTTACACATAGCCACACACTACACTCACACATATCACTTACACATAGCCACACACATATCACTTACACATAGCCACACACTACACTCACACATATCACTTACACATAGCCACACACATATCACTTACACATAGCCACACACTACACTCACACATATCACTTACACATAGCCACACACATATCACTTACACATAGCCACACACTACACTCACACATATCACTTACACATAGCCACACACATATCACTTACACATAGCCACACACTACACTCACACATATCACTTACACATAGCCACACACATATCACTTACACATAGCCACACACTACACTCACACATATCACTTACACATAGCCACACACATATCACTTACACATAGCCACACACTACACTCACACATATCACTTACACATAGCCACACACATATCACTTACACATAGCCACACACTACACTCACACATATCACTTACACATAGCCACACACATATCACTTACACATAGCCACACACTACACTCACACATATCACTTACACATAGCCACACACATATCACTTACACATAGCCACACACTACACTCACACATATCACTTACACATAGCCACACACATATCACTTACACATAGCCACACACTTCTCTCACAATTGTTTCACACAGATGTGCAGTGCATGCTGTTGCCAATTATAAAAAAAACAAGACTGAAATTATAGTTGTCTCTACTAGGGCTGGGCAAGAACCGTTAAATCTGGAACCGACGGTTCCGGTTCTCAAACCGAATGGAACCGCTGGAACCGGTTCTAGAACCGGTCCCTAATATTAACTGACAATGTTATATAATTGCTGTCTAATGCTGTTTTAAAGCCTTAATTTGCTGACTGATACGAACAGCAAGTGTATTAAATATTTGTTTTTGTAATAAGAATGTTTAATATTAATTTTTAAATTATCGGAAGAAAAATATATCTTACCAATTTACCAACTTATAGCTTTATAAAGGAAAAATAAGGCAACACAGACACACAACAACTACTATGGTGGAACCGTTTCCTTAGAACCGGTTCGGAGGTGAGAACCCATTCCAAGATAAGTCATCAAGAATCGCTAGAACCGGTTCTCGCCCAGCCCTAGTCTCTACTCCACACCATTTCTTAATTTTATGACAGTTAAATTTACTAGACTTATTAGTATGGTGCTGAACATACTGTACCATCAGATTAAACTGACAAGCTTCTCATTTTCTCACAGGATTGTTCAGTCATGGAGTGACCATATCTGAAGAGTGACAATTCCTCTATGCATAAAACTAAGCCCTCTACTTGAAATTCACAACACACTAGAAACAAATTCTATCTCAACTTGGTGTTTTATAAGTGAAGTGTACATTATTCCTTCATGCTGTGTGTTTACAAGAACCAAATGGTCTTCTGCTATTTGAGCCCATTGTGTTGCTGTGTTAAGTATTTTTGAGCTGCTCAGTCACTCTCACATTGAAGTACTTACTACAACTTAATGTGTACAGTATTTGAATTCATGGAGATGAAATTAGTCAGTACAGTACAATATTCTGAAATGCTTTTAATCTCAAGCATTTAATCCTATATTTGTTAAGTACTGTACAGTACATTACATTATTATTTACTTTATCCATCATGGAGAATACAGTACTATACACTTGCTCTTCCTCTTCTAGGTGACATTCATCCCTAAGTATGAAAAGGGTACTGGTGCCTGGAGGAGGTGTGTGTATGGCTGGTGTGTTACTCCTCAGGGTGACCAGGTCCCTGACTCACTCACTAGTGGTGCCCCTCAGTGCCAAGGTAGTGCCAGAGCTGTACACAGGATGGACTTCCATCCTACATGAGTGAGTTCATTTGTGTATTACTGTGCTGTAAAAATGTATGACAGTATTTTGGGAAAGCAGTATGTGTCAAATTGCCAAGTGTGACTTTATATACAATGTATAAGTCCTTCCACAACAAGCCTCACTGATGACCTTACAAACTTTTCAAAGTACTTTTCCATTAAGAGAGTGCGGGAATAGGGGGACCGGCTCGGGGGGTGCGGGAATAGGGGGGACTGGCTCGGGGGTGTGTGGGAGTAAGGGGACAGGCTTGGGGGGGTTTTGGGGGGTGCGGGAGTAAGGGGACAGGCTTGGGAGGAGGGGTTAGGGGTGTGTGAGTATATGGGACAGGTTTTCTACCCACCCGAAGCGTGTCCCCATATTCCCGCACCCCCCAAGCCTGTCCCCTACTCCCGCACCCCCTTAAGAGTGGCCGGGGCTATCATGCTGCAGTCTCTTCAATACAACTTCATCATAATCAACATATTTATCTCAAATTTTTATTACTTTTAATTTTAGGTATAATTTGTAAGCACAAGCTTGGTTGAAATTTTGATGTTTATAATCAGTTGCCATTGTGTTTCATATTAGCTAAATCTCTATTTTATAATAATTAATGATGTTCAATCACCTTAGTTAGTAGAAGCCCTATAAATCCCTGAATCATAAGTGTTAAATGACTAACTATAGCCAGTCCTGAGATTGATAATATGCAATGTAGTTGCATTGCTCACAGGTGATGTTGCATTGTTTTAAATATGCAGAAGAGCAAATTTGAATTATGTCTCAACCAATGTTTGATGCTTGAAGGACTGCATTTGCATTTCTGTAGTTATGATGTTTAAGTTAAGTTGGTAACTAACCAGTAGCAAAGAGAAAAATTAGTGAAAACATAACCTTGAAAATAATAAGGGCAATGGGTGAAAAATAACCTTCTGCAAACATTTATTATATTCCACAAGTGGTGGAACCTTTACAAGTGAAACCAGCCAAGTTCACTATGATGTTGATTTGTTGTGGAACGTTGATATCTACCACTACCAGCCCCTAGACCAGGACCCACACTACCCTACACCAGGACCCACACTACCCTACACACCAGGACCCACACTACCCTACACCAGGACCCACACTACCCTACACACCAGGACCCACACTACCCTACACACCAGGACCCACACTACCCTACACCAGGACCCACACTACCCTACACCAGGACCCACACTACCCTACACACCATGGATGAACCATGTTGGAGGAAGAGGAGAAAAAGAAGTAAAGAGAATGGAGGGAGGGAGTCTGGGGATGTAGGTAGTGGAGGAGGCACAGTACCACTCTGTAAGTAGGAGGAGGTCCAAGCTTCTTTATAATTACAGTACTCATAAGACACTAAGTGTTTGATATTCTTTTTAGGTGTATACAAAATTGTTAGCAGCACTTGTTTAAATACATCAGTTCCATCATTAACTTGTCACCAAATAGTTGGAGATACAGTAATGTGGCTTGCAAACACCTTTACGGCAACAGAAATGCAATATTAAAAAGTACGTGATGGGATTAGCTATGGAAGAAAAATGGAAAATAACATTATTATTCCCTTTGACCTTTTCCCCTCCAGGACCAAGCAAGATGTGGAGTCTTCCTTGGTGGAATGTAGCCTAGTGGATCATGGAGACCTCATACATGTGCCTTATACCTCTGTTGTTGACCAGTACCCACCACCCTCCCCACCCTGTCTCACCCTTGACCACACTTTTGAACCAGTCCCTACTGAAGGTTAGTTGTTAATACAATAAATCTATTTTGACTACAAATACAATACTTAAACACTATTTTTAATACAGGTTCTGTTAGGCTAAGTAAGTATTGTTTTTTCAGTAACATTCTCTCTGGTTTCGGCATCAATCAATTTCCCAAGTCTGAATACAACAATATCTATAAACAAGAAAACTTAATACTACTCATATATTTAACCTAGTGTGTAAAATGTATTATGATACAGGAAGAATTTCAGAAGGTAGCTTGAATAAAGTTATGCTGCTCATAGTTATGGTACCAAAACTTTTAGTCTCTACAGTTGATTGAAGATAGCATTAACTTTACCTTGTGTTTCAGGAATTATTTTGAATAAGTGAACATATTTTTAAAATGCTTTAGTTTATTATGGTGAGTAACCTTCATTGTTTATACCAATGTCGTGTTTTTGTTGTCCAAGCGGGCTTGAAGCACAGCACTATCTGACGACAAAAACAGACCAGATACGTGGAGCCCAACAACTGTCTTGCCCAAGGTGTCCAACCAAAATAATAGCCCAATAATCATCACAATTATAATGTAGGTACCCAACAGCCTCATATCTCCAGTTTAGGTGGAGGGAAAAAAACAAACAAACAAAATTGGACACTCTTAATTATTAATGAAAACTTGATGGCCATTATACCAATCCTCACATGTTGAAATTTCACCCATGATTAGGTATATGTTAGGTAAAGAATCATTTAACTGAGTAACCACATTTTTCTTTAATAATAAATATTTACATTAAGACTTCTGCAGCAGTGTAAGCACTGGTAGAAAATTGTAAGTAGGCTACTGGTAAAAAATTGTGAGTAGGCTACTGGTAAAAAATTGCAAGTTTGATTACTTATAAATAATCCTTTAAATTTTGTCTTCCATAATAATATGTACAAAAATTATCCAAGCAGTCTATACCTCCTTAAATAATACTACAACATCTTATTACATAATTATTTTTGTTTATTTGGCACTGATTGCAAGTTACATGTACTAATTAAGCCAATATCAATTATCTGTGGTCCATATTGTTGTTGTCAGGTGACTACCAAGCAGCACTAACACTGTTACCAAGTACTGGGTTAGGTTAAGGTTAGGTAATGATTAGGTTAGGTTAGGTTAGGTAATGGTTAATTGGTGTTTAAGTGTTATAATAAATATTTAGTATTATATTTAAATAATGATAATTGGATACCAAGACAGCTTGCTTTTAACGGCTAGCGCTTGGCACGGCTTTGTATCCAAGTGACCCACAAACACAGTACAGGGCAAGCTCGCTTGGTGAAAACCAAGCGAGTTTCGTGTCGCTTGGACAACAAAAACACGACATCTGTGTTTTTTCAGGATTCTTTCAAAAAGTTTTATGACGTTTGATGTGAGGGATTTGGGTGGATAGGTTTTAGGTTCTCTTCTTTTTCCTGCTTTGTAGATGGGTATGATGGTGGCTTGTTTGAATACTCACCACATTATTATTATTATTATTATTAAATGACTTACGGGTGAATTATTTAATTAATTTGGTGAGTAAACTATACAGTGATCATCATTATTATTATTATTATTATTATTATTATTAAATGACTTATGGGTGAATTATTTAATTAATTTGGTGAGTAAACTATACAGTGATCATCATTATTATTATTATTATTATTATTATTATTATTAAATGACTTATGGGTGAATTATTTAATGAATTTGGTAAGTAAACTATACAGTGATCATCATTATTATTAAATGACTTATGGGTGAATTATTTAATTAATTTGGTGAGTAAACTGTAGAGTGATTATCATCATTATTATTATTATTATTACAGTATTATTAAATGACTTATGGGTGAATTATTTAATGAATTTGGTGAGTAAACTGTCCAGGGAGATTCTCCACAGTATCATTAGAGGTATTGATAGTGAGGTTGTACATTCTTTGAGGATTTTCATGTTGATACCATCTTGCATACTTGCATATTCCATTAATGAAAGGGTTAATAACATAATCTATTTTTACTTTTAAGGACAAAGGTTTAGGCTTGATAAAGTACAGTACAGTACTGCAAATATTTCTTGGCAGTTAATTAAGGTGGTAATTCTTTTTTGTTACATTGGAGTGCCTTGATTCCTCCAAAGTTATGCCAGGAAACAGAACCAGAAGAACAATTATAACAGAGAAAGGTTCTGTTGAAAACCTAAATTCTCTTCTGAACCACATGATACAATTAATGACTTAGAGTTAATGAAGTAATGTGATTGATATTAAAGTGGTAATTCACTTTTTGTTACATTGGAGTGCCTTGATTCCTCCAAAGTATGCCAGGAAACAGGACCAGAAGAACAAATATAATGATGTTGTGTTCCTTGGAATAGTTTGGAGGATTCAGTTGCTCCAAAATTAACAACACAAAACTTTCCCCATAAAGGAACACTTTGTTTACAGGTTGTTGTTGATGAAGTTCCTCAAGGTGTCTGGCCCAGCAGCCCTGGGCTCCTGAGGAAGGCCATGAAGGTGTCTGGCCCAGCAGCCCTGAGCTACTGAGGAAGGCCATGAAGGTGTCTGGCCCAGCAGCCCTGATCTACTGAGGAAGGCCATGAAGGTGTCTGGCCCAGCAGCCATGAGCTACTGAGGAAGGCCATGAAGGTGTCTGGCCCAGCAGCCCTGGGCTCCTGAGGAAGGCCATGAAGGTGTCTGGCCCAGCAGCCCTGAGCTACTGAGGAAGGCCATGAAGGTGTCTGGCCCAGCAGCCCTGATCTACTGAGGAAGGCCATGAAGGTGTCTGGCCCAGCAGCCATGAGCTACTGAGGAAGGCCATGAAGGTGTCTGGCCCAGCAGCCCTGGGCTCCTGAGGAAGGCCATGAAGGTGTCTGGCCCAGCAGCCCTGAGCTACTGAGGAAGGCCATGAAGGTGTCTGGCCCAGCAGCCCTGATCTACTGAGGAAGGCCATGAAGGTGTCTGGCCCAGCAGCCATGAGCTACTGAGGAAGGCCATGAAGGTGTCTGGCCCAGCAGCCCTGGGCTCCTGAGGAAGGCCATGAAGGTGTCTGGCCCAGCAGCCCTGAGCTACTGAGGAAGGCCATGAAGGTGTCTGGCCCAGCAGCCCTGAGCACCTGAGGAAGGTCATGGCCTGAACCGGGCTTTCCCACAGTGCCCTCAGAGAGTGTATGTTGTTGTGTTTTTGGTGAGTGTGTTTGTGTGTATTACAGTCTTCAATAATGTGTTTAATAGAATTTAGTGTTGTGTTACATCCTGGACAGACAGACATTCACAGAGTGTATGTTGTGTGTGTGTATTGCAGTCTTCAATAATGTGTTTAATAGAATGAAGTGTTGTGTTACATCCTGTACATACATATACAATGGTTCCATCCAGTACAGTATTATATTGTACTGTACTCAGGATGGATTTTCATTACTATCAGTCTCATTCTCTCATTTTCTTAGTCACATATAAGGCAGCTCCTTCCCAGTTATCTATCTATCTATCTATCTATAGCTCTGACACCTCATTCCTTCTGGTAACTCCCTCCAAGGGGGTGGCCATGGCAGAAGTGTCTCCAGTTGTCCCTGTTCCAACACTCCCTCCTTACTTGTTCAAGCCCTCCTCTGTCCCTCACATTACTCTCCTTTACATACTCTTCCATTCTGTTCTGCCATCTAACCAGAGGTCTGCCTCTCACACCAGGTGCCACAACTTCACTTCCATACACCTTCTTACCTTTACTGGTTATATAGGGTGGATTTCTTAGTCAGTCGGACTTCCTACTCGGGCGCGTGTTCTTGGGCCTCGGACTCAGGTGCCCGACTCTCCATATTGGATTTCACAGTCGCTGAAAGTCCCGGATGTAAGCATCCGAGCCACGGACTGGGGTGCCTGAGTGGCCTGCTGTAGGTTGGCAATACTGACCAGGCTCGTCTATCGTGGTTGGCAATATTTTGCAGGCTAAATGTAAACCAATAAGCTTTAATTTCCTTGGCCATGGCTACAAGCATCTCTCCAATGAACAACAACCAAAAGCTGTTTTAGGTCAAGCTCATCAACCACCATGTAATTCTTTCTCAAAATAATAAAATAAATTATCTTATACAAAGTGATTTAATCAAATTAGGACCATAATATTCTGAGGAGAGAACTTTTGAAATAATCTTTACCTAATATATTACCGTAAATTTAAAATTATATTATAAAAAATACCATATAGATACAAGTAATTTTTTCTCAAAATAATAAAAATTCTTATCTTATACAAAATGGTTCAACAAAATTAGGACCATAATATTCTGAAGAAAGGAATTTTGACATATCTTGAGTATCACTGGCATATAATAATTTATTTGTTTGCTTAACAGGTTACACAAATATTAACAATTACATGATGACAGCTACCATTCCTACAGACCCACCTACATCATGTTAAAAATCAGAGACCACTATTCCTATCTCTGAAACCACCTGTGTATGAAATGACACCTATTCCTGGCCATCTCTTAAGGCCTCCATAGACTATCATTGATGCCTGCACAAACTAGATGACTGTGCAATCATTTAAATTTGCCACACACTAGCAAAAAGACTGAGCAGTCACCACACATTATTATCATGCATCACTGTACAAGCGTGTGTGTGATTGACGAAAAGCTTGTTAGATATTTTTCAGTCATTTGTGCAGACCATCAATCACACACACACACCACGGTTATACCTGTACAACCACCCATCAATCACACACACACACCACGGTTATACCTGTACAACCACCCAGTTTGTGCAGGTATGATTGATAATAGTCTATGGAGGCCTTTATTGGTGTATAATCCAGCCCACCTACATTTGTTGACAGTATATATAGCTAGTATTTATTGTGCTACAACCAAACTCTCGTAAAAATCTGGGATTGTACAAAATTATAATGATAATCTCATACATTATACTTCATTTTATTTAAGGGGGTGCTGGAATAGGGGGACAGGCTTAGGGGGGTGCGGGAGTAGGGAACAGGCTTGGCGGGGTTTTGGGGGATGCGGGAGTAGGGGGACAGGCTTGGCGGGGTTTTGGGGGATGCGGGAGTAGGGGGACAGGCTTGAGGGGGGGGGTTAGAGGGGTGCGGGAATAGGGGACAGGCTTTCTACCCACCCCAAGCCTGTCCCCCTATTCCCGCACACCCCAAACCCCCCTCAAGCCTGCCCCCTACTCCCGCACCCCCTTAAGAAAGAGGGGAAAGGGAGGGAGAAAGAGAGAAGGAAGAACGAGAGAGAGGAAAGGGAGGGAGAGAGAAGGAAGAAGGAGAGAGGGGAAAGGGAGGGAGAAAGAGAGAAGGAAGAAGGAGAGAGAGGAAAGGGAGGGAGAGAGAAGGAAGAAGAAATGAGAGAAAGAGAATGAAAGGAAGAGAGAGAATTTGATAGACGACAGACAGAGAGAGAGAAGGAATGAAGGAGGAAAGATAGAGAGAGAGAGAGAAAGGACATGAATCAAGCAGAAAATTAAAGAATTAAACTGAAAGGGAATATCTGTGAGTTCAAAGGAGCGCCAAAACACACACACACACACACACACACACAGGGGTAAAAGTGTAAATAAATACATTACTAGAATGAATGATTAATTAATTATATGTGGTGGTAAAAATACACACATTTATTTTTTTCCCCTTCGACAATTTTTAGATATACACATACACACATGCACCACCTCTACGCACGCACACACACACACACACACACACACCACCTCCACACACACACACACACACCACCTCCACACACACACACACACCACCTCCACACACACACACACACACACCTTCACCCACACACACACACACCTTCACCCACACACACACACCTTCACCCACCCACACACACACACCTTCACCCACCCACACACACACACACCTTCACCCACCCACACACACACACACACACCTTCACCCACCTTCACCCACACACACACCTTCACCCACACACACACACCTTCACCCACCTTCACCCACACACACACACACACACCACCTCCACACACTCACGCACCTCCACACACCACCTACCTCCACACACCACCTCCCACGGTCGAGTTGCCACCTCCACACACACACACACACACACATAGCCGTCCGTGCGTAGCCCACACCGAGATTAATTAAGGGTCGATTCCACAGTCGTATTCGTATGTGAGCTTCCTAACCAACCACACTTGTAAGGCTTCATTATTTTCTAAAAGCTGAGTATCCACATTCACAAAATCTTACTAAAACGGGACGTAATAACAGTTCAAATTAAGCGCTTATTATAACTCACTCTGATTGGCCCACCTCAAAAAATCAATACTCGAAGATTATCGCTGATTGGCTATAACCGAATGATCATTATTTTAGTGTTAATATTAGCTCTTTACGAGTCTTACACGTGTTATATGGTTTGTATAACCTTATAGTACAACAACAAACCCAAATATCATAGTTTACACACTCGTCAATGCCTCGTTTCATTATAATTTGGATGACAAGTGGACCTCAAATTTTCGGAAATTTTAATTAGGTCCATCATTTTCCTATTCTCCTTGGCTGGGAAAATGGGAAGGGTTGAAGGAAGAATGGGAAGGGTTGGAGAAAGAATGGGAAGGATTGGAAAAAGAATGGGAAGGGTTGGAAAAAGAATGGGAAGGGTTGGAAAAAGAATGGGAAGGGTTGGAAAAAGAATGGGAAGGGTTGAAGGAAGAATGGGATGGGTTGAAGGAGAAAGGGAAGGGTCGTAGAAGAAAGGGAAGGGTCGTAGAAGAAAGGGAAGGAATGATAAATTTAACAGCTGACTTACTGTAAATACATCACGCTGAGAAATTTGAAGTTACTTTTATGTTAAGGTGGTGCAGGAATATAGAGGGACAGGCTTGGGGCGGGGTTAGGGGGGTGCAGGAATAAGAGGACAGGCTTGGGGGGGTGCAGGAATAAGAGGACAGGCTTGGGGGGGTGCAGGAATAAGAGGACAGGCTTGGGGGGGTGCAGGAATAAGAGGACAGGCTTGGGGGGGTGCAGGAATAAGAGGACAGGCTTGGGGAGGTGCAGGAATAAGAGGACAGGCTTGGGGAGGTGCAGGAATAAGAGGACAGGCTTGGGGGGGTGCAGGAATAAGAGGACAGGCTTGGGGAGGTGCAGGAATAAGAGGACAGGCTTGGGGGGGTGCAGGAATAAGAGGACAGGCTTGGGGGGGGGGGAATAGGGGACAGGCTTTCTACCCACCCCTAATCTGTCCCCCTATTCCCCCACCCCTCAAACCCGCCCCAAGCATGTCCCCCTATTCCCGCACCCCCCAAACCTCCCCACCCAAGCCTGTCCCCTACTCCAGCACCCCCCTAACGTGGAAATTACATGTAGCCCCAAGTCTCCAATATATAACTAAGGGTCCATTCCACAGTGTTTGGTAGTGGTTTGTAAGCATGCAAACGAAACAATGTTACCTGTGTAAATGACTTCCTCCCCTACACATACACCCCTTCATATTGTCCCTGCCCCTCCCTCCTTCCTCCCCTACACATACACCCCTTCATATTGTCCCTGCCCCTCCCTCCTTCCTCCCCTACACATACACCCCTTCATATTGTCCCTGCCCCTCCCTCCTTCCTCCCCTACACATACACCCCTTCATATTGTCCCTGCCCCTCCCTTCTTCCTCCCCTACACATACACCCCTTCATATTGTCCCTGCCCCTCCCTTCTTCCTCCCCTACACATACACCCCTTCATATTGTCCCTGCCCCTCCCTCCTTCCTCCCCTACACATACACCCCTTCATATTGTCCCTGCCCCTCCCTCCTTCCTCCCCTACACATACACCCCTTCATATTGTCCCTGCCCCTCCCTCCTTCCTCCCCTACACATACACCCCTTCATATTGTCCCTGCCCCTCCCTCCTTCCTCCCCTACACATACACCCCTTCATATTGTCCCTGCCCCTCCCTCCTTCTTCCCCTACACATACACCCCTTCATATTGTCCCTGCCCCTCCCTCCTTCTTCCTCTACACATAACGGGGCGTGGCGGGGGTGATAACGGGGCGTGGCGGGGGTGATAACGGGGCGTGGCGGGGGTGATGACGGGGCGTGGCGGGGGTGATAACGGGGCGTGGCGGGGGTGATAATGGGGCGGGGCGGGGGTGATAACGGGGCGTGGCGGGGGTGATAACGGGGCGTGGCGGGGGTGATAACGGGGCGGGGCGGGGGTGATAACGGGGCGTGGCGGGGGTGATAACGGGGCGTGGCGGGGTTGATAACGGGGCGTGGCGGGGGTGAAAACGGGGCGTGGCGGGGGTGATAACGGGGCGTGGCGGGGGTGATAACGGGGCGTGGCGGGGGTGATAACGGGGCGTGGCGGGGGTGATAACGGGGCCCGGATCTCTCTCTCTCTCTCTCTCTCATACATATACACACTTCACTTACACATTTCTCCACATACACACACACACACATATACACACACTTCTACACACACACACACACTTCTACACATACACATACATACACACACACTTCTCCACATACACATCTCCACATACACACACATACACATACTTCTCCACATGCACACACACACACACACTTCTCCACATACACACACACACACACACACACACACACACACACATAGGAATACTGGGACAGGCTTGTGGGGGGTGCGGGAATACTGGGACAGGCTTGGGGGGTGCGGGAGTAGGGGGACATTTAATAATACTGCCACCATCAACAACCACACCAAGCCAGGACTGACACACCTCGCTCTCTGGCCGAAAACAAGTTACATATGTCTGTTCATCACATGATATCTTTGTACCCAGGAGTCATAGAGAGCTGGGGTTGGTCTCATTGGAAAGAGGAAGAGTTGCTGCTTAGAACAAAACTAAATTTAAGTTTCTAGACATTTTAATTTAGACGTAGGAAGTAAGTGAAATACTGACACTGTACTCTGGTCAAAAGTTACATATATCTCTTCCTCCCACCATATCTTTGCATCTCGGGCCGAAAAAAAGTTACATCTGTATTTTCATCACATGATATCTTTGTACCCAGGAGTCATAGAGAGCTGGGGTTGGTCTCATTGGAAAGAGGAAGAGTTGCTGCTTAGAACAAAACTAAATTTAAGTTTCTAGGCATTGTAGTTTAGACGTAGGGAGTAAGTGAAGTAGAGCGATTTTTGGAGACATCACTGTCTTGGACCTGGCGGGAGGAATGTGTGTGTACGGCAGAGTATGTGTGTCTGTGTGTGTGGTAGTGTGTGTCTGTGTGTGTGTACGGTAGAGTGTGTGTGTGTGTGTGTGTGTGTAATGCATCGATAATTACCCCGTTGTGTTAATTATATCGTAATTAGACTTCATTAAAGTACTGAAATTACCGTAAAATGTGTGTAGTATTAAACAGTCACGTGTGTGTGTGTGTAGTATTAAACAGTCACGTGTGTGTGTGTGTATATATATATAGTATTAAACAGTCACGTGTCAAAACATTCTTTCTCGCACCGACCCACACAAGAAATTTCCGAAGTCCCAAAAGTCAATTCTATTTTTTTTAGTCCAAAATCGCCGAAAATAAAAAAATCTCCACGTTTTGAGATACGCTGATTCAGATTCTCCAATACAAAAATTTCGAAAAAATCAAAATACTATATATAAATTTTTTTTCGATAAATTGAAAAATAATGTTCATTCGATATACAATAAAACTCGCTGATTCAAAATATCAAATAAAAAATTTTGACAATTTTTTTTTTTTTTTTTTTTTTACTCTAATAAGGGTTTGGGCGCCCCTTCGGACCCCAGTCAATCCATTTAAGGGTTTGGACATCCCTTCGGGCCCCAGCCACTCAATTACCACATCAATAATTACCCCGTTGTGTTAATTAACCGCTCATTTTATAATTAATTTCATTGTTTACTTAATTTTAACGGCCGTAGGACACTTTTGGTTCGTTGAAGCATTCTGATTCCTCCAAAGTGTGCTGGGAAACAGTAAGGAATAATGGCTATACTGTTGCCTGTATTAATTTGGAGCCACCGAATGTTTTAGCCAATCAGATATCAGTTCCCTGCCACCAACCAATCACAGCAAGGGTACCATACACAGCTAGACACATAGAGGGCACATTGACACCTGAAGTGGGTTGGCGGCTGTGATGGGTTGCCCTTCCCCTTATTATAATAATTGAAATAATAATTGAAGACATTATCTCAGCCTTGTTAATTGATTTAAGGGGGTGCGGGAGTAAGGGACAGACTTGGGGGCGTTTTGGGGGGTGCGGGAATAGGGGGACAGGCTTAGGGTGGGTAGAAAGCCAGGGAAATGTCAATAACTGTGGATACGGGAGTCCCAAGATGGCCGCTGGGCAACGACACTCCTCGCTATCTCATAACACTCTAATGTGGATAGCTCTGTGGGCTACTCAAAAACCCCGTTATAAATTACCACTAGCGGCCTCGATGTCAAAAACCCCGTTATAAATTACCACTGTCGGCCTTTTCCTTCATCCTGTGGTCAATTTAAGGCTTGCTTCGTCCTCCAATTCCTTTTTCCTTCATCCTGTGGTCAATTTAAGGCTTCCTCCGTCCTCCAATTAATTTTAAAAGGTGTAGAACATAATAACGAGGCTCGAGTCGGCGGTTGACTGTATAGAAAACGAAGGATTTAAATATACTGAATTTTAAAATAGTCTGCCATTAAAAAATAGGAGAAAATGGGAAGTGTTGCATCATAGAAAAAGGGAAGGTTTTTAAATACTAAAAAAAAAAATAAACCCCAGAGTCCGAAACTTCTAACTAGATTGACGTGGGTTTAAATATTGACATTAAAACATTACGAATTTGTTATTTTTTTACTATAGCAGCCTTGTGTAAAAATATACCTACGTTATCAAATTAAAATAATTTGCATACAAATTGTATTTAGTGAATAATTTAAATAAATGTCTATACGAAGGTCAGTAGGAGATGATTCGGACGAAACCTTCCTAACCTGGCAAATTATTACCAGATCAAAATCAAAATTGGTTAGAACGGGGTGTGGTTAGAACGGTAAATATCTCAATAAATAACCAATTAACAGCAGCTCTTAGTGTCTGGGAAATTGTATTTTAGTAAATAACCGGTAATTTAAGACTATTTTAACGAATTAACATCGTATTTTTTATATTAAAAGGGAAAAACTGATGTTAGATAATAGGGTTCATTGCCAACGGGATCTGGCAACCTTTGTAGATTCGTTACGCAAAGTTACGCATGTGTGGCGTCATTAACGCGGTCGGACACATGTGACAGGTTGACAATTATCGACTCGTTATACATTAATTACAGCCTTAGGTAAGTTGATTGTAATTTTTATGTGTAGATAATAGATTAATTTAGCCACGTGACCCACCGTGGGGAGTGATAGATAAGAAATAGAGGAGAAAAATAATATATAAAAACAGCATTTGCCCGCTCGTTTTAAATATGGCGTCGGTGTCCGGGATTCGACATTAATTTCGTAATTATTTAAAAATTAAGAGCTCAGGTAAGTCCATATTGCTATGAGATATAGTTTATTAATATATCTATCTGTATATCACACTGTGGGAGGCGAAGGAATAATAAAATATGAGAAAATAGATGGATTAACTTTTTTTTTTTTCGCCCGTGTCAAAATATGGGATTAATATCTTTATCATTTAAACATTAGAAGCTTAGGTAAGTCCATATTGCTATGAGATGTAGTTTATAAATATATCTATCCGTATATCACACTGTGGGAAGCGAGGGAATAATATTTTTACGTTAAATTTTGATATAATAAATAATGTCGTATATATTCACTCGTGGGTTTACATATGGCGAATCCCCGTCACCGTTGAAAACATCGAATTTTTTTTTTGTTAATATATATTTTGATTCAGATAAAAGTTAATTATATAAAGTTTTGAAACATAGATTTATAATTTATTTTATCATTTTAATTAATTATCTCTGTGGGAATAATAATAATAATAATAATAATTTGGTAATAAAATCGAGATTGTCCAAGCTTGGGCAGGTCAGCAGTGCAAGTTCCAAAGTTGCCAATTTAGCGCTTTTGTTGCTAGATTCGTCATTTTATAGAACAATATAGCTCTTACAATTTGGCTTTAGTGACATTTGGCAGCTGTTTTTCTGTGTTTTTGTTGCGTATTTCTTGGCGGTTTTAATTATTTCAGAGTCCTGACATAATAAAGAGTAATAAATAAATAACAATCAGAAGGTTTTGTGGGATGTTTATCAAAAATAGCGCCTTTTTAGTTAGCGCTTTTCGGGAGTAATAAGTTTAGCGCCTTAAGAAAATTCTAGTTGGCAACCCTGCCTGTCTCGACCGGTAGCAGTGTTCTCATTCTTAAGGTAATTACCCTAGACTATCGTAATTTTGGGATTATTTAAGGGAATGGAAAAGGTAATTTAAGGAAAATCGGCAAGTAACCCATTAAATCTGGAAAAATCTTAGGTAATTTTTGGATAATCTATGGAAATTTAAGGTAAACTTTTTTATAATCTGTGGAAATTTAAGGTAAATTTTTGGCCATAGAGAGAAACAGCATGGTACGTAAGTCTAAGTCCATTTGTTTATATGCTATTCAAGAAGGTTCGTAGTGTATACGATGCATGGTACCAATACGATGGGTCCATAGACAAACAACAGACCCGTCGTACGTACCACACCATCGTATACACCACGGATGTTCTTGAATACGGCTATAATAAATTCTGACAACCACACTGGATAAGACTTCATTATTTTTGGGTTGATTCCACAGTCGTATTTGTTTGTAAACTTCCCAACCAACCACAAAATCTATCCAACAGTTAGATGATAATAATAATAATACCAATAACAATAATAATACCAATAATAATAATACCAATAATAATAATAATACCAATAATAATAATAATCACTATAGTTTACTCAGATAATAATATTGTGGTTGAGCTTTGTTTTTCTTTATGTGATTTGCTTTTCTTATTCTCTCTCTCTCTCTCTCTCTCTCTCTCTCTCTCTCCAAAAATTTTATATAATGATTTTGATTTCTTCCTTATCTATAATTTCAGCAAAGAGTAAATCTGCCAGTCAGTTTTCTTTATATGGTTGTTGAAAGAGATTGTAATTATTTCTTATATTTTGATATTGTGCACAATGCAATATAAAATGTTGTAAGTCTTCACATTGTTCACTGCAACAAATATTGGTTGGTGGAAACAACACAAACACAAACACTCACCAGTCAACTTCCTTACTCCCCTTAAATGTTAGCCTATCCTCACCTCTATCCTCACCTCAATCTAACCCAAATACTAACCTCACCTCTAACCTCACCTCTTTCCTAACCTCTATCCTCACCTCTATCTAACCCAAATACTAACCATCATTGTGACCGATGTACAAATTGGTTTGGGTAAATATTGAAAGAATTACCGTTATTGTGTACGGTTTTTCTACCTTCATTACCCACTTATTTAGACCATTCTAAGACTATTTAGACTTATTTAGACCATTCTAAGATTTTTTTTTTTTCTATGGCATTTCCCCCACAAAATTTCCTAGATGTTTCCAAATTTCCATATTCAAATGGGGCATTTTGAAATTAGCCTGACCTAACCTGACCTTACCTAACCTAACCTAACCTAACCTAACCTAACCTAACCTAACCTAACCTAACCTAACCTAGACTAGACCACAGCAAACCACCGGGAAATAACCTGGACAAACTACCGGGAAATAACCTGGTCAAACTACCGGGAAATGACCGGGGCAAAATACGGTATTTATTGAAAGAATTACCGTTTTGTAGCAGTGTTGCCAGATCCGGCTAGGTCCCAGTATTTTGCCCCGGTCATTTCCTATACCGTACTTTACCACGGTTAGGTCCCGGTAGTTTGACCAGGTTAAATCCCGGTAGTCTGTCCCAGTCCAGATAAATATTAATTATTTAATTATTAATTATTTAATTATTAATTATTTAATTCTTTAGATAACAATCTTATTATTCAGAGTTTTGGCTTTTGGAGATAATACAAAAATGTATTGTTGATGTTTATTTATCTAAGGATATATATATATATATATATATATATATATATATATATATATATATATATATATATATATATATATATATATATATATATATATATATATACTTGATTTCAGGATACTAGTTAGACATTAATTAAGATGGAAGTACAGTGTTGGGAAATCTGGAGCAAATGATTCCTCCAAACTATTTTTCCAAGCAACACAACACTAATATTTGTGTTGGTCTGGTTCTGTTTCCTGGCATACTTTGGAGGAATCAGGACACTCCAATATAACAAAAGTGAATTACCCCAATTAATATGATATTTCTTCAACAGACTGATATGAATCTTGAAAAGGAAGAAAGGCATGCTGTGAAGGAGAAGAAAAAAAGGTTGAGGGAATGGAAGAATGGAAAGAATTGTAAAAGTTAGACAAGGAGATGACAGGGATGAAGGTGAGTCTTCCCTTTATATATATTAAGAGTTGAAGGAGAGAGTTTGTTAACTTTTTAATGTTAAAGTTGAAGTTGGGACATAATCTAATTCATAATGTTAGAAATAACCAAGAGAAATTTTACTTTATTTTAGTGAAAAAGTAACATTATAGAAGTATTAGGTTAGGTTATGATATGACTTAAGTAAATGTGATACAGTAGTTAGCACTTGTATAACACACACACACACACACACTCTCACACACACACACTTTCTCTCTCTCTCTCTCTCACACACTCACACACACACTTTCTCTCTCTCTCACACACACACACACACTCACACTCTCACACACTCACTCACTCACACACACACTTTCTCTCTCTCTCTCTCTCACACACACACACACACACACTGTCTCTCTCTCGTGCCCACTACCGACCCACAAAATTGGTAAAAGTGTCTTCTCGTCGTCTTTTGCCTCTCGTGTGGAAGGGGTTTGATGTGGTAATTCTTTTTTGTTACATTGGAGTGCCTTGATTCCTCCAAAGTATGTCAGGAAACAGAACCAGAAGAACAAAAGTAATGGTGTTCTGTTGTTGCTTGGAATAGTTTGGAGGATTCAGTTGCTCCAGATTTACCAACACAAAATTTCCCCTTTAATTGCTAAGTCAGATATCGTATCAGATAACTTTGATGCTGTCTTAGAGTTGATTCCACTGTGATATTGGTTTGTTAGCTTCCCAACCAACCACACTTGTAAGGCTTCATTATTTTAGGGTTGATTCCACAGTGGTATTGGTTTGTTAGCTTCCCAACCAACCACACTTGTAAGGCTTCATTATTTTAGGATTGATTCCACTGTGATATTTGTAAGCTTCCCAACCAACCACACTTGTAAGGCTTCATTATTTTAGGGTTGATTCCACAGTGGTATTGGTTTGTTAGCTTCCCAACCAACCACACTTGTAAGGCTTCATTATTTTAGGATTGATTCCACTGTGATATTTGTAAGCTTCCCAACCAACCACACTTGTAAGGCTTCATTATTTTAGGGTTGATTCCACAGTGGTATTGGTTTGTTAGCTTCCCAACCAACCACACTTGTAAGGCTTCATTATTTTAGGATTGATTCCACTGTGATATTTGTAAGCTTCCCAACCAACCACACTTGTAAGGCTTCATTATTTTAGGGTTGATTCCACAGTGGTATTGGTTTGTTAGCTTCCCAACCAACCACACTTGTAAGGCTTCATTATTTTCCAAAAGGTGAGTATCCACATTCACAAAATCTATCCAACAGTTAGATAATAATAATCACTGCATAGTTTACTCACCAAAATTCATTAAATAATTCACCCACAAGTCATTAACACGGCTAATATTCTTTCGTTTGTGTGCTTACAAACCAATACCACCCAATTTTGAAGTTGATTTTGTATAAAACTCAAATTACCATATCTATACCCAACATTTATATATAACCTAATAGTGTTTTGAATTAATTAACTTTATTGGCAGAATAATGGTGATGGGAGACAGTAGCAGAGTGGATAAAGTGATGGACTGTGAATGGTAAGGGCCCGGGTTCGAGTCCACCAGAAAACGTCTGGGATTTTTCCGAGGTGATGTGATGGGTCCAGCTGTTCCTCAACTACCCTGGCTACACTGACACAGTATTACCAATGTGACTCCATGTAGTGTTGCATTATTCATTAACATTAGGCTAACATATATGTTATATTATATCATTAACAATGATATATATTTATTAGTGAGGATTTATTGTATTAATAATTGTCTTTAGATAACATGTATCAGTACAATACTAATTTGTATAATTCATCATACCATTGTTGTTGTATATTACCCATAGTATTGAGTTAATATGTAACAGTGTATTTATAACCTCACTCCCTCCAAGGGGGTGGCCACGGCAGAAGTGTCTCCAGTTGTCCCTGTTCCAACACTCCCTCCTTACTTGGTCCATCCCTACTATCCCTCATGTTACTCTCCTTTACATACTCTGTATACAATACATTAATAATTTATATATGGAGTCCAGCATTATACTGGTACCTTACCATCATTAATACCGTCAATGTTCTTGTATATTACCCATAGTATTGAGTTAACATGTAACACTACACTACTAATCTATATATGTTTTTTCAGGATGTATGTATGGTGACACAATACATTGGATTTTCACAGCTTTATCAGTTTTGAATAGAGGATGACACCCATTACCTTCACAACAATACCAACTACCTCATAATACAATAATGGTAAGTGTATGAAGTGAAGGAAGAGTTTACCCTGTAGTGAAGTGGTAGGGATAAACCAGTTTTTGTTATCAATCCTTACTATGGATGTAAACATGACTGTAACCCTTTGTTGGGTTTTGGTTGTCCAAGCAACACCAAGCTCACTTGGTTTTCACCAAGCGAGCCTGCCCTGTACTGTTTTTGTGGGTCGCTTGGATACGAAGCCGTGCCAAGCGGTAGCCGTTAAAACCAAGCCGTCTTTGTATCCAAAGCAACCCCTGCTTGGTAACAGTGTTAGTGCTGCTTGGTAGTCACCTGACAACAACAATATGGACCACAGATAATTGATATTGGCTTAATTAGTACATGTAACTTGCAATCAGTGCCAAATAAACAAAAATAATTATGTAATAAGATGTTGTAGTATTATTTAAGGAGGTATAGACTGCTTGGATAATTTTTGTACATATTATTATGGAAGACAAAATTTAAAGGATTATTTATAAGTAATCAAACTTGCAATTTTTTACTAGTAGCCTACTTACAATTTTCTACCAGTGCTTACACTGCTGCAGAAGTCTTAATGTAAATATTTATTATTAAAGAAAAATGTGGTTACTCAGTTAAATGATTCTTTACCTAACATATACCTAATCATGGGTGAAATTTCAACATGTGAGGACTGGTATAATGGCCATCAAGTTTTCATTAAGAATCCAATTTTTGTTGTTTTTTCCCCTCCACCTAAACTGGAGATATGAGGCTGTTGGGTACCTATATTATAATTGTAATGATTTTATTTGGAGATGAGTTGGCCTTCTCTGTGTTTATTTTAAATGTTACCAAAGTGTATTCCTAATATTAACCCTTTTATTGCTTTCCTATGATATCACCATTCCGTCAAATGATAATTTTTGGGCTATTATTTTGGTTGGGCACCTTGGGCAAGACAATTGTTGGGCTCCACGCTTGGACAACAATAAAACAACACTTGTAGTGCCACAAGGAGATGTGGGGGGCTGCTCCCTCCTCCAACAGGGATTGGGGGGGTTGTGATGTGGAGTGTGTGGTGGGGGCGGGGGGGATCTACGGTTTGGCATTTTGTTTGGGAGGGTGTGTGATGTGACAAGGCTACCTCCAGTGTGGAGAGGAAGGCCTCGTATATGTGTGTATGTATGTATGTATATGTGTGTATGTGTGTGTTTTCATCTTGGCAACAACAGTCAAACAATGTGGTGATTTCAGTACAAGAATATGATTATGGTAATGGTGTGTGTGTCTGTGTGTGTGTGTGTGTGTGTTCAAAGGATAGTGATAAATGTATTTACATCTTATATTGAGAGCCTACTAGAGAGAGTAAGTAAGTAAATATTTATTGGTTATTTCATACAAAGGTATATTAATATTAAATCTATCTTCAAGACAGGAAAATATGAGTAATGGTAGATGGTTTTTACTCTCATCATTTTCACTCAATAAATTCTGCTGGCATTAAATATTGCAAGATATTAATTTTGGCCCCAACTTTATTCCATATCAATGATCTTGTGTCTATGTACAGTCACGGACAATAATAATCATCCACACATAGGTAACTCAAACAAATTGCTATTGAATATTTTCATGTTTTGTTATTATGTATTTGTTGTTGTTTTGACTAGTCAGTAATTACTGCTTTTAGTGAAATAGAAGATGGTAATTAACCTATTTATTAGAACCAGAGGGAAGCTGTCAAACATTTACATGAGTCACCCCAATGTGGATGAATATTATTGTCTGTGACTGTACAACACAATATGTGTTAGGGGGGTGCGGGAATAGGGGACAGGCTTTATACCCACCCGAACCCTGTCCCCCTATTGCCGCACCCCCCTAAACCCCCCCCCCAAGCCTGTCCCCCTACTCCCGGACCCCCCTAAAGCCTGTCCTCCTACTCCCACACTCCTCCACCCATTATATTGTTACTTATTGTTTCTTGAGTTAGTCAGGAGACATGGGCTTTCTCTTACCACTCTCATTTGTGTTCACAGAAAGCCAACCCACCCTCTAAGAAGACTTGCTATAGTTATTGTTAATTGGATATCTTTGTACCATTACTATTTGGTGTGTTACAACACTTATGTTAAGTGTTCAAGTGCTTGGAAGGTTGTGCTGGTTGAACATGGAGTAATACAGTTATGTTCTGTTCAAGTGCTTGGAAGGTTGTGCTGGTTGAACATGGAGTAATACAGTTATGTTCTGTTCAAGTGCTTGGAAGGTTGTGCTGGTTGAACATGGAGTAATACAGTTATGTTCTGTTCAAGTGCTTGGAAGGTTGTGCTGGTTGAACATGGAGTAATACAGTTATGTTCTGTTCAAGTGCTTGGAAGGTTGTGCTGGTTGAACATGGAGTAATACAGTTATGTTCTGTTCAAGTGCTTGGAAGGTTGTGCTGGTTGAACATGGAGTAATACAGTTATGTTCTGTTCAAGTGCTTGGAAGGTTGTGCTGGTTGAACATGGAGTAATACAGTTATGTTCTGTTCAAGTGCTTGGAAGGTTGTGCTGGTTGAACATGGAGTAATACAGTTATGTTCTGTTCAAGTGCTTGGAAGGTTGTGCTGGTTGAACATGGAGTAATACAGTTATGTTCTGTTCAAGTGCTTGGAAGGTTGTGCTGGTTGAACATGGAGTAATACAGTTATGTTCTGTTCAAGTGCTTGGAAGGTTGTGCTGGTTGAACATGGAGTAATACAGTTATGTTCTGTTCAAGTGCTTGGAAGGTTGTGCTGGTTGAACATGGAGTAATACAGTTATGTTCTGTTCAAGTGCTTGGAAGGTTGTGCTGGTTGAACATGGAGTAATACAGTTATGTTCTGTTCAAGTGCTTGGAAGGTTGTGCTGGTTGAACATGGAGTAATACAGTTATGTTCTTTTTTTTGTCAAGTTTTTCCTCAAACCTTTGGTATGATTAATTAAAGACCCTGTGATGGTTTTTGAGACTTGGTTGGTGTCTTGTGATTCCTCCTGACTATGCCACCAAACAAACTCCTTCCTTCCACATAGATAGTGTTTAGTGATAATATTTGAAGGACTCATTTACCTCCAATTTTCTGACTACATCACAAGGTCCCTTAATTAAAGGCTACACCACCTGGATAAAATATTGAGGGGTCCTTGGACAGTGGACTACCAACACCTCCTTCCTTACCTTTACAGCCACACTGACACCTAGTTAGTCCACAGAATATTTTCAAGTAACACACTTTCTGTCTGATGCATAATGATTGTCTGGTAGCAAAAAGTGTCTGTTAAATCTGAAATCCTTTAAATGGGGGGCCATTAAATCAAGGGTCGAGTGTATTAGGAAAATACCATATATTTCAAGTGTCGAGTGTATTAGGAAAATACCATATATTTCAAGTGAACAGTGTTTTTTTCTGACACCTAGCAAATGATAGCTAGGGCTAGGAAAAGGAAAGTCCTACAGAGTATATACATAATGATAAATGATATTGGAGCCATGAGAGGTACACAAGTAATGTGAATTGATACAATAGCCTGGGGATGTTCTTTTGTTATGTGTTGTACTCTGTGTTAGCAGGGAACAGTACAGTTGTGGTCAATACTAATCATCCACATATGGGAATCTCAAACAATTTACTGCCTTTTTTTGTGATTTTTATCATACAATAGTTTTATCTTGATTAACATATGTGAATACATTTTTTATCTCAATTTCATGTAGTTGACTTATGGCTGTGTGTCACCCCCAGGTCACCCCCCAGGTCACCCCCAGGTCAGGAGGAAGTGCAGCAGACATTGGTGAAGACAGTGTAGGACTTGGAACTACCTGACAGTGTGGTTGGTTGGGGAGCATCCTAACAAACTATATTTTGTGGATATAGAGACTGAGTTTGTTGTTGGATATAATTAAAACTGACAAGTGTGGTTGGTTGGGAAGCTAACAAACAAACAAACTATACAACCTGTCTTTGTGAGTCTATGTGTACTTATGTGTAGGGATTGGGGGGGTTAAGGTGTAATGTGTGTGTGGGGGGGGGGGTTCTATTTTTGGGCATTTTGTTTGGGAGGCTGTGTGACTGGTGTGTGTATGTGTGTATATGTATGTGTGTGTATGTGTATGTATATGTATGTGTGTATGTATATATGTATCTATATGTGTATGTATATGTATGTGTGTATGTAGGCCTCGTATATGTATGTGTGTGTATGCATGTATATTATGATAATAATAATAATAATAATAATAATAAAAGGTTTATTTGATACATGCAGCCAAGGGCTGAAAATATACATTATAGAATGGTAATGGAAATGGGTGATACTTATAGGTACATATAGATGAATGAACATACATACACAAATACATTCTCACACATACACACATAATATTCATTCACACACAGACGTACACAATTTACAATCACGCATATTCACTCACACATGGACATATATTATATATAGTACTTATATTTAAATTTAAATGTGCCTTTGGTTTATCAAGGAGACTATTGTGGGAGGGTGTGTGACGTGACGAGGCTACCTCCAGTGTGGAGATGAAGGCCTCGTATATGTGTGTATGTACAGTCGTGGTCAATAATAATCATCCACATATGGGAATCTCAAACAATTTACTGTCTAATGTTTTCACGTTCACATATATGATTATATTATTTTAAATAGTGTGTGTGTGTGTGTGTTATTGTTTTAAGTAGTGTGTAACTGCTTGTATTAAATTGAAAGATGGTAGTTAACCTATTTATTGTAAAGTTTATCATCTAAGGAACAGAGGGAAGCTGTCAAACTCTTACCTGTGTTACCCCTATATGGATGATTATATTTGACACCAACTGTATGTATGTTTTTTACCAATATATTTTGTTTTGGGTAACATTTCAATAATATTATCTGGGATGCCTGTATATATATAGGGTCCATTCCACAGTGGTTGGTATTGGTTTGTAAGCACGCAAACGAAAGAATTTTAGCCGTGTAAATGACTTCTGGATGAATTATTTAATGAATTTTGTGATTAAACTATACAGTGATTATTATTATTATTATTATTATTATTGTTATTATTATTATTATTATTGTTATTATTATTATTATTATTATTGTTATTATTATTGTTATTATTATTATTATTATTATTGTTATTATTATTATTATTGTTATTATTATTATTATTATTGTTATTATTATTACTATTATTATTATTACTGGTATTATTATTTTTATTATTATTATTATTATTAAATGACTTGTGGGTGAATTATTTAATGAATTTGGTGGGTAAACTATACAGTGATTATTATTATCTAACTGTTGGATAGATTTTGTGAATACGGATACTCACCTTTTGGAAAATAATGAAGCCTTACAAGTGTGGTTGGTTGGTTGGGAAGCTAACAAACCAATACCACTGTGGAATCAACCCATGTACAGTTGGCCACAGAAATTCTTACACAGGTTATATGGAAAGAGAAGTTATTAATTGATTATTGTGAATGTACTGTAATGAATAGTTTACCAAGTGACTCTTATCATTACAAAACAACAAACCTAATAATAATAATAATAATAATCACTGTATAGTTTACTCACCAAATTCATTAAATAATTCACCCACAAGTCATTTAATAATAATAATAATAATCACTGTATAGTTTACTCACCAAATTCATTAAATAATTCACCCACAAGTCATTTAATAATAATAATAATAATAATAATCACTGTATAGTTTACTCACCAAATTCATTAAATAATTCACCCACAAGTCATTTAATAATAATAATAATAATGTTGTATTGCAGTTACATATATAATCTTAACCTTTTATCTTTCTCTATGCATCTTCTTTCACACTTTCTATGTAAGGTTAGACAGCTGTTTCTCTCTATTTCACACACACACACACACACACTGTCTGTCTGTCTGTCTCCTTTCCTGTGCCTTCTTTGATATTATTATTATTATCAATATAATTATTATCAATATTATTATTATTATTATTTTTATTATTATTATTTTTATTATTATTATTATTATTATTATTATTTTTATTTTTATTATTAATATTATTAATATTATAAGTTGGCTTCATATCCACCTGTGTATGTATTAGGTTTTGTAAAAATTATAAATTGTATAATTATTAGATTTAGTAAGAATTATAAACTAATTTGGTTATATATTTGTTACAGAGTTTTGGAATTAACTGGAATTAACTGGAGTTTTGGAATTAACTGGAATTGTACAAGTATGAGACCTCCTTCCATCTATAACAACAACAACAACAACAACAACAACACATTATTATAGATTACTGTAAGTATTTGTATTCATGGTATATACAGTACTATGGTTGTGTTGTCTTTATATGGAGACATTGTATGTACACTCGCGGTCAGAAATTGTGCCCTGATCCCTTGGCACGATGAATAGCAACTAGCCAAGCTTTGATGATTCCAACAAATGTGTGTTGTAGGGATACGCACAGTTGTTCGAACCTTATAAAAAAAAATTTTATATAAAAAAAAATTTTATATAAAAAAAAAATTTATATAAAAAAAAATTTATATAAAAAAAATTTTATATAAAAAAAAAATTTATATAAAAAAAATTTTATATAAAAAAATTTTATATAAAAAAAAATTTTATATAAAAAAAAATTTTATATAAAAAAAAATTTATATAAAAAAAAATTTTATATAAAAAAAAAATTTATATAAAAAAAAATTTATAAAAAAAAATTTTATATAAAAAAAAATTTTATATAAAAAAAATTTTATATAAAAAAAAAATTTATATAACAAAAAAATTTATATAAAAAAAAATTTATATAAAAAAAAATTATATAAAAAAAATTTTATATAAAAAAAAATTTTATATAAAAAAAAATTTTATATAAAAGAAATTTTTATATAAAAAAAAATTTTATATAAAAAAAAATTTTATATAAAAAAAAATTTTATATAAAAAATTTTTTTTATATAAAATAAAATTTTATATAAAAAAAATTTTATATAAAAAAAAATTTATAAAAAAATTTTTATATAAAAAAAAATATATAAAAAAAATTTTATATAAAAAAAAAATTTATATAAAAAAAAATTTATATAAGAAAAAATTTTTATATAAAAAAAATATTTATATAAAAAAAATTTTTATATAAAAAAAATTTTTATATAAAAAAAATTTTTATATAAAAAAAATTTTTATATAAAAAAAAATTTTATATAAAAAAAAAAATTATATAAAAAAAAAAATTATATAAAAAAAATTTATATAAAAAAAATTTTATATAAAAAAAATTTTATATAAAAAAAAATTTATATAAAAAAAAATTTTATATAAAAAAAATTTTATATAAAAAAAATTTTTATATAAAAAAAAATTTTATATAAAAAAAATTTTTATATAAAAAAAAATTTTATATAAAAAAAATTTATATAAAAAAAAATTTTATATAAAAAAAAATTTATATAAAAAAAATTTTATATAAAAAAAGTTTTTATATAAAAAAAGTTTTTATATAAAAAAAGTTTTTATATAAAAAAAAAATTTATATAAAAAAAATTCTTATATAAAAAAAAGTTTTATATAAAAAGTTTTTATATAAAAAAAAATTTTATATAAAAAAAAAAATTATATAAAAAAAAATTTTATATAAAAATTTTTTTTTATATAAAAAAAAATTTTATATAAAAAATTTTTTTATAATTTTTTTTTTATATAACATTTCTTTTTATATATGTTACAAACCCAGTATATCCAGAGGTCGCCAAATTAATTAAAATGCAAAGTCGTAAAAACATTTATTTTAACATTAAACACATTTATCCCAAGAACATCAAAACACCAGGAATTCATATATCCCAAACCATTCAACAACTCAGTAGATTGCCCAATAATAATAATAATAATACCACACTCAAGTTAAAGAGAATACAAAACTCTTACAATAACTTGACACCACGTAACTCTACACTAACAATAACAATAATAACTAATTATAATCCCGAGTTCTCGTAATAAACTAGTAATACACCAGTAATACACTCGTAAGACACCAAACTTAATAATAATAATACTTAACTGAATTAATGCCAGTCTGATACAATTAGTCCAGTTACATAAGGGGGAGAAATGGGCCTCACACAGAACACTTCAATTTGAGAAATGCTGGAAGAATGACACTGAGCATTTTTTTTTTTTTTTTTTTTTTTTCCCCTGGCCTATCGACCTTGGTGTTGGTCATTAAGGCCTTTTATTTTATTTTTTTATTTATTTATTATTAATTTAATTTTAACTTTCTGCATATTATTTTATGCATTTATTATTATTATTATTATTATTATTATTATTACATTCAAACTTAAAATTAAACTTATATAGACACTGAGCACCGGCTTTTCTCGCTATATATATTCTTTGAGAAACCTACGTCAGAGCCACAACACTCAAGGATTGGCTATCTTGTAAACTTGTAATGATCCTTGATTGGTACAGACGGCCCAATATGTTAAAGAGGGAATCTGGAGCTTCATAACACACTGTACACTCAAAAACCGACCAGGGCCGGTATTCACAAAGCATTTTAGAGTTTGGACTTGTTCGTATGTTTCAATTCTGACCTCACCATAGTGTTTCAGGTTCATTTCGAAGCAGTGAATGGTTTTGCTATTCTATTTGTGTGAGCTTTTATTAAGATTTCGAAGCAGTGCCGGGTCCTAGTCCTTGCCATGAATAAATGCTTACCAACAAAATTTTAAGTTAAGAGTGAACTTTGTTTTTGTGAATACGGCTCCAGGTCTTGGTCTCTCCTCGCATCCTTTTCGGGGTCGAACCAGGCAACGAGCAGTTGTGGTGTGATGTAGGTCTTCCAGTCCCGTAACATATATATATATAAAAAAAATATATATATATAAAAAAAATTATTTATATAATAAATTTTTTTTATATAAACAAAATTTTTGTCCTGATCCCTTGGCACGATGAATTGCAACCAGCCAAGCTTTGATGATTTGAACAAATGTGTGTTGTAGGGAGACGCACAGTTGTTGTTCAAAGCTAGGCTGTTTGCGATTCATCTTGCCAGGGGATCGGGACACAATTTCTGACCGCGAGTGTACCATGGATGTGTGTGTGTTTAGAGGCTTCTGATTCCTCCTGACTATGCCATGAAACAAGCTCCATCCATATAGGTGTGTGTGTGTTAGAGAGAGAGAGAATGTGTGTGTGTGTGTGTTAGAGAGAGAGAATGTGTGTGTGTGTGTGTTAGAGAGAGAATGAGTGTGTGTGTGTGTGTTAGAGAGAGAATGTGTGTGTGTGTGTGTTAGAGAGAGAGAGAATGTGTGTGTGTTAGAGAGAGAGACAATGTGTGTGTGTGTGTGTTAGAGAGAGAATGAGTGTGTGTGTGTGTGTGTTTGGAGGCTTCTGATTCCTCCTGACTATGCCATGAAACAAGCTCCTTCCATATATGTGTGTGAGAGAGAGAGAGCGAAAGAGTGTGTGTCAGAGGGAGAGACAATGTGTGTGTGTGTTTGGAGGCTTCTGATTCCTCCAAACTATTCCATAAAACAAACTCCTTCCATATAGAAGT
Source organism: Petrolisthes cinctipes (assembly GCA_033782935.1). Taxonomy (NCBI): domain Eukaryota; kingdom Metazoa; phylum Arthropoda; class Malacostraca; order Decapoda; family Porcellanidae; genus Petrolisthes; species Petrolisthes cinctipes. The sequence continues at coordinate 1,487,245 of JAWQEG010000247.1, forward strand.
GTTCTTACTCTTGCATTCTGTAAATAGAAATCAGAAAAAAAAACAATACCACACATAGTTATTCACGGTAAATTTACAGAAGTACTGAGTTCACTATATTGTATATTTTAGTATCATTACCCACTATTTTGGACCATTCTAACACACTTTTCATCTATGGTGTTTCTCTCAGAAATGCCCCGTTTTACAAATATAATTTGGAAATTAGTTTGACCTAACCTGACCTAACCTAGACTACAGCAGACTACCGGGACCTAACCTGGGCAAACTACCGGGATATAACCAGTATAAACTATCATAAAGTGACCGGGGTAAATTCCCGGGACCTAGCCGGATGTGGTAACACTGCTCAGCCCTAGCCAAGAACACAGTACTTGTGTAATAATACCCTCATAATAAATAATGAATGAAGAATACAAATTACATTATTATTGAAGAATACAAAACAAATAATAAATGAAGAATAACAAATTAACAATAAATAAATGACTGCAAAATAAATAATAAATTAAGAATAAAAAATTATATATATTTTGCATTCTATTTAATTTGAGCTTGAACAATGAAGCAGGGTTGGGTTATCATCCAAAGATACTGTACAGGGATGGAGAGTGACCAACAATCTATTATTATGGTACCATATGTACAATTATCTTATCCAATTGTGCATATTTTGGTTTGCTTGGTTAGGCTCCTTCCACACGAGAGGCAAAAAAACTGCGGGCAGACACTTTTACCAATAATGTGGGTGGGTGGTAGTTACAAGTGGTAAATGGCTGCCAGAGACCGTTTGATATGGTAACACTTGTATAAAGCGAGAGAATTTCACTGGGTTGCCCGTGCCTGCTGTCTTTTTGGCTCTCGTGTGGATGGGACTTAATATTAAGGGGATGCTGTGGGTCGGGGGGGGGGGGGTGCGGGAGTAGGGGGACAGGCTTTAGGGGGGTGCGGGAGTAAAGGACAGGCTTGGGGGAGAGTGACCATCAATCTATTATGGTACCGTATGTACAATTATATTATCCACTTTGACATTCTTTGGTTTGCTTGGTTAGTGAGTACAGTAGTTGCTTGTATCCAGTTTACATTGTTTGGTTTGCTTGGTTAGTGAGTACAGTAGTTGCTTGTATCCACTTTGACATTCTTTGGTTTGCTTGGTTAGTGAGTACAGTAGTTGCTTGTATCCAGTTTACATTGTTTGGTTTGCTTGGTTAGTGAGTACAGTAGTTGCTTGTATCCACTTTGACATTCTTTGGTTTGCTTGGTTAGTGAGTACAGTAGTTGCTTGTATCCAGTTTACATTGTTTGGTTTGCTTGGTTAGTGAGTACAGTAGTTGCTTGTATCCACTTTGACATTCTTTGGTTTGCTTGGTTAGTGAGTACAGTAGTTGCTTGTATCCAGTTTACATTGTTTGGTTTGCTTGGTTAGTGAGTACAGTAGTTGCTTGTATCCACTTTGACATTCTTTGGTTTGCTTGGTTAGTGAGTACAGTAGTTGCTTGTATCCAGTTTACATTGTTTGGTTTGCTTGGTTAGTGAGTACAGTAGTTGCTTGTATCCACTTTGACATTCTTTGGTTTGCTTGGTTAGTGAGTACAGTAGTTGCTTGTATCCAGTTTACATTGTTTGGTTTGCTTGGTTAGTGAGTACAGTAGTTGCTTGTATCCACTTTGACATTCTTTGGTTTGCTTGGTTAGTGAGTACAGTAGTTGCTTGTATCCAGTTTACATTGTTTGGTTTGCTTGGTTAGTGAGTACAGTAGTTGCTTGTATCCAGTTTACATTGTTTGGTTTGCTTGGTTAGTGAGTACAGTAGTTGCTTGTATCCAGTTTACATTGTTTGGTTTGCTTGGTTAGTGAGTACAGTAGTTGCTTGTATCCAGTTTACATTGTTTGGTTTGCTTGGTTAGTGAGTACGGATAGTTGCTTGTATGATATGGTACGTATAAATTGTGTAATGTGCTGCAAGTCCACAAGGAAGGAAAGAAACACGGAGTCCCAAGCTCTTTCGTGTATTCACATCTTGAGGGGAAATACAGATGTGAATACACGAAAGCACTTGGGACTCTGTGTTTCTTTCCTTCCTTGTGGACTTACACATATTCCTGGATCACGTGCCCAAAGTGATTTATTTGCAAATTGGGTAATATTAAAGCATTTGTCCATAATGTCTTTTTGACTCAAGGTTTTCAGGATGCAATGTTTAATAGTGTGTTTGTAACCAATCTGTTGTTTACATCTGTCACAAATGAGTGTTTTGGGAGATCTCCCCCCAACCAATCTCCAAAAACACTAATGATTTCGTTGCCTTATCATCTGTATACTATTCTGGATAGTGGACAGTAGAATATATGGTCATACTTTGAGTAAAGTGCACAAAGTGTATGGAAAAGGTACAAAAAAAAATAACGTAATTTTGTAGCATACTTTTAGCATAATTCCATACCAGCCTTGATTCCATGTCCATGTTTTTCATTTCCATGCTCACACTAGGACCTTTCATGATTCTTTCTCTTACATATTATGCCCTGAAATTGATCTACTCCCCTGTGTAGCTCTCTTTCACTCTCTGCTGGTAATACTGTGTCACCTGGAAATAAGCTTGTCACCAGAGACCTTTTTATTCCACTCAGCCTCATATTCTCTTTTCATACTGGTGTGTTTTGTATAGTACTGTACTAAGGGGGTGTGGTGGGTGTAGGGGATAGACTTGGGGGGTGGGGGGGGTTGTAGTAATCACTGGTATTGGTCTGTGTTTGTTCCTACCTGCCTTACAACCCCGGCTGAGGATTTTTAGGCGGATAACAACATTACCAGGTGGGTAAGTTGATCCTCGTTTAAGTTGGAACAGAGCAGCACGGGAATAACAAAGTGTAACCATTGTGTTAGGCAGGTAATAACATCACCAGGTGGGTAAGTTGATCCTCGTTTAAGTTGGAACAGAACAGCACGGGAATAACAAAGTGTAACCATTGTGTTTGTAACAATCACTGTCTTTACTCTCCACTTGTAGAATAATTAGTCCCTCACTGTCCTCTTCATTCATGATGGTGAATGTGGTGCAGGTGGGATGAGAGGTCAATATGCTGACCTTGGCTGCCCCAGGGAGTGCCAAACCACACGTCTGTGTGTGTGTGTGTGTGTTTGGAGGCTTCTGATTCCTCCAAACTATGCCAACAAACCACCTCCTTCCATATAGGTGTGTGTGTTTGTGTTAGAGAGAGAGAGGGAGAGTGTGTGTGCGTTAGAGAGAGAGAGAGTGAGTGAGAATGTGTGTGTGTGTGTGTGTTAGAGAGAGAGAGGGAGAGACAATGTGTGTGTGTGTGTGTTTGGAGGGTTCTGATTCCTCCAAACTATTCCACGAAACAAGCTCCTTCCATATAGGTGTGTGTGTGTGTGTGTTAGAGAGAGGAGGGAGAGAGAATGTGTGTGTATATGTGTGTTAGAGAGAGAATGTGTGTGTGTGTGTGTGTGTGTTTGGAGGCTTCTGATTCCTCCAAACTATGCCACCAAACCAACTCCTTCCATATACTGTAGGTGTGTGTGTTTCATGTTAATATTTAGAGGAATTATTTGCTCCAAGTTTACCACGCAACATTGTACTGTCTCTCTAAAGGGGGTGCGGGAATAGGGGGACAGGCTTGGGGGGGGGTTTAGGGGGGTGCAGGAGTAGGGCACAGGCTTGGGGTGGTTTTGGGGGATGCGGGAGTAGGGGGACAGGCTGGGGGGGGGGGTTAGGGGGGTGCTGGAATAGAGGACAAGCCTTCTACCCACCCCAAGCCTGTCCCCCTATTCCCGCACCCCCAAACCCCCCCTCCCCCAAGCCTTGTCCCCTACTCCCGCACCCCCTTAGGCTGCGTTTACACCAAGCGAGTTAAGTCAAGGCGAGTCAAGGCGAGTCAAAATGAGTGATACGGGAGGTCCCATTTTTTCCTGAGTCACGGCAAGTTACCCCTATATGGATCATTATATTTGACACCAACTGTATGTATGTATGTACAGTCTAATTTATATAATAATATACAGTTTGTATGTATGTGTATGTAGGTTGGATTTAGAAATATGTTTATTACTAATTAATTTATCTACTTTACAGGTGTGTAGTGAAAAGAGAAGAAGAGAGGAGGAGGAGGAGAGAAGAGAAGGAGAACACAAGAGAAGAGAGAGAAAGTGAACACAATGATTACTGAGGTCCTGATATGTTTATGTATGTGTGTGTATGTACGTGTGTCTGTGTGTGTGTGTGTACGTGTGTCTGTGTGTGTGTGTGTGTGTGTGTGTGTGTGTATGTGTGTGTGTGTGTGTGTGTTTATGTATGTGTGTGTGTGTGTATGTATGTGTGTTTATGTATGTGTATGTGTGTGTACATGTGTGTGTGTGTGTCTGTGTGTGTGTGTATGTATGTGTGTGTGACATAATGATAGGTTTATATTCTCCTATATTAACCTTTTATCAAACCTTTCCTTTACACACTTTATCAACATGTTCTTTCTTCCTTCTTTATTTTCTTTCCTCTCTCCTCTCTTTATTCTGCCTTTTTTCTTATGCCTCTCTTTATTTTTCCTCTTTCTCCTCTCCTTTTATCCATCTTCTCTTATTTCCCCTCTGTCTCTTCCTCTCTCTTTATTCTTGCTTTCTCCTTTCCTCTCTCTTTATTCGTTCTACTATTTCCTTCTTCTATATCTTCTCTTTATCTCCTTGCTTTCTTTTTTCCTTCATAGATATTTATTCTCTTATTTTCTCTTATTCCTCCTTCTATATTATTTACTTATTTCTTTTTCTCTCTTATTCCTTCTTTGTCTCTTATCTCTCTTATTCCTTCTGGTACCAGATGAACAAAAGGACCTCATGAACAAAAATAGAAATAATAATAAAAACAATTATAATAATAATAAAAATAGAAATAATAATAATAATAATAAAAACAATAATAATAATAATAATAATGATAATAATAATAAAAACAATAATAATAATAATAATGGGTGTTCTTTTGCTTGACAAAATAGTTTGGAGGAATAATTTACTCCAGATTTACCAACACTACTTCCAACTTAAGGTGATATTATTTTGTTGGTGAATTGGAAGGTGTGTGATTATTATTATTATTATTATCATAATAATAATAATTATTATTATTATTATAACTATTATTATTATTATCATCACTATTATTATTATTACTATCATTATTATTATTATCGTTATTATTATTACTATTATTATTATTATTATTATTATTATTATTATTATTATTATTATTATTATTATTATTGAGTGCTACTGATTCCTCCAAACACATCCCTTAATTATTAGTACCATTGAGAGTGTGTTTTCTGGTAGAGTTAGGAGGAATCAGTAGCACTCAATAATAATAATAATAATAATAATAATGATAATAATAATAATGATAATAATAATAATAATAATAGTAATAATAATAATAATAGTAATAATAACAATAATAATAATAATGATAGTAATAGTAATAATAATAATAATAGTAATAATAATAGTAATAATAATAATAATAATAGTAATAATAATAATCAGTAGCCTTCCAATTAACCAACAAGAGAATCTCTCTTGAAATGGTTTTCCTTCCTCCCTGCCTTTTTTGTATACAACACTTTACGTCAACTCAACCCCCTCAATTATTATTATGAGGTGGTGCAAAATCATACACGTGTTGTTCTTTATTACCAAGATTATTATTATTATTATTATTATTATTATTATTATTATTATTATTATTATTATTATTATTATGAGGTGTTGTTAAATCATACACGTGTTGTTCTTTATTACCAAGATTATTATTATTATTATTATTATTATGAGGTGTTGTTAAATCATACACGTGTTGTTCTTTATTACCAAGATATTTATTACGATGGAAGGAAAGTGTTGGTGGATATTTTACTGTGACTGTACTTAAGGGGGTGCAGAAGTAGGGGACAGGCTTCGGGGGGAACTGGGGGGGTGCGGGAATAGGGGGACAGGCTTGGGGTGGGTAGAAAGCCTGTCCCCTATTCCCGCACCCCCCCTAACCCCCCCCCCATCCTGTCCCCCTACTCCCGCACCCCCCCAGTTCCCCCCAAAGCCTGTCCCCTACTCCTGCACCCCCTTAAGTACAGTCACAATCAAATATCCACCAACAAATTTAATAATACTTCTTGGTTAAGCCAGAAATAATATTCTGTGTTATTATTATAAAGTTGAATAATTTCCTTTAAATTAATTAGGTTGTATTTTGTTACAGATTTGTGGAGTGTAGTTGTACAAGAGACTTAACAACCTTCATTATTCACTGTGTTCATCCTTACATCAACTACTACTACTACTACTACTACTACTACTACTAGTTAATGTGAGTGTTTTATGAAGTTAGTGTGTGTGTGTGATGTTTCTCTCTTCACACACACACACACACACACACACACAGGTATTATAACAACAGTAACATATTGTTTGTGTGTGTGTGATATTTCTCTCTGCGCACACACACACACAAAATGTTAATGTCGTTATCAAAACTGTGTGTGTGTGTGTGTGTATTTGTCACACACACAATGTTATATTGTTGTTATAATATCTGTGTGTGTGTATTTGTCACACACACACAGTATTATAATAACACTAAGGAGATAATACACTGTTGGTACATTGGAGTATCTTGATTCCTCCAAAGTATGTCAGAAAACAGAACCAGATGAACAAAAATAATGGTGTTTGTTTTGTTGTTTGGAATAGTTTGGAGGAATTAATTGTTCCAGATTTATATTGGAGTGTCTTGATTCCTCCAAAGTATGTCAGGAAACAACTTCAACATTTTGACAATGGTGTTCTGTTGTTGCTTGGAATAGTTTGGAGGAATCAGTTGCTCCAGAATTACATTGGAGCATCTTGATTCCTCCAAAGTATGCCAGGAAACATGACAATGGTGTTCTGTTGTTGCTTGGAATAGTTTGGAGGAATCAATTGCTCCACATTTACCAACAACACTGTACTATCCCCTAAAGTTATATTTGAACTCTTAAGCTCCTTCCACACGAGGCAAAGAAACTTCGGGCAGACACTGTTACCAATATCGTGGGTGTGGCACAAGTGGTAAATAGCTGCCAGAGACGGTTTGATCTGTTAACACTGGTAAAAAGCGAGAGAATTTCACTGGGTTGCGTCTTTTTGCCTTGTGTGGATGGGACTTTACAGGTATAAAATTATCACTGATGTTATTATAATAATTGTCTGTGTGTGTGTGACACACAGACATACAGTATTATAATAACATCAATAATTTTTACTTGAACCTGATGTTATAATAATATTTGTCTGTCTGTGTGTGTGAGAGTGAGTGATATCTCTCTCTCACACACACACAGTATTATAACATTATCAATAATTTTTACTTGAACTGTACATCGTTTTAGGTATGTAATTATCACTGATGGTTATAATATTTGTCTGTGTGTGTGTGGTATTTCTCACACACACAGACAATATTATAACATCAATAATTTTTACTTAAACCCTACATTCTTTTATGTATGTAATTATTACTGGTGGTGTTATAATATTTGTGTGTGTTTGTTTGTGTGATATTTCTCTCACACAGACAAATATTATAATAACATCAACAATTTTTAATTAAACCCTACACCCTTACAGGTATAAATTAATTAATTTATTCACCTGGTGGAATTATAATTATGTTAATACTATAGAGGTTTTTTAATAAATTATAATAATTAATAATGTATTTAATTTTTATTTCTTGTTATTATACACATACACTATATTATATTATATTAGAGGTTTTGTTCTTGTGTGTTCTCTTCTCTCTCTCGTGTTGTTCTCTTCTCTCTCTCGTGTTGTTCTCTTCTCTCTCGTGTTGTTCTCTTCTCTCTCTCGTGTTGTTCTCTTCTCTCTCTCGTGTTGTTCTCCTCTTCTCTCTCGTGTCTCTCTCTCTCCCACTGCACACCTGTAAAATAAACAAATTAATTATTGTTAAGGTCATATATAAATAGAAAATATATAATAATAAATCTGGAGCAAATGATTCCTCCAAACTATTTTTTTTTTTTCCCCAAGCAACATGCATACTTTGGAGGAATCAAGAAACTCCTAATGTAATTCTGGAGCAAATGATTCCTCCAAACTATTTTTTTTTCCAAGCTACATACATACATACAAACTGTATATTATATAAATCATAGTGGGCAATTAGGTTGATATTATTATTTTTACTATTATTATTTTTACTATTATTACTATTATTATTTTATTATTATTTTTATTTATTTTTATTTTTATTATTACTATTATTTTTATTATTACTATTATTTTTATTTTTATTATTACTATTATTTTTATTATTACTATTATTTTTATTATTACTATTATTATTATTATTATTATTATTGAATGTTACTGTACTTGAACATTTAATACAATCTTTGACAAAACACAAACAGCTGCTTACATTTCATAAGATAACAGAAATAGATTGAGAAAACAAAATGTAAGAACAGTACTGTACAGTCGTAGTCAAAAATAATCATCCATAGAGGGGTAACTCACCTAAGAGTTTGACAGCTGTACAATGTTTTTTTTTTTAGCTTATAGGCTTTCCATTAAATAGGTTAGGTACCATCTTTTAATTTAATACAAGCAGCTACACACTACCTAAAAAAATAACATCATATGTGAACGTGAAAACATTACACAGTAAATCGTTTGAGGTACCCATATGTGGATGATTATTATTGACCACAACTGTACAACATAGCAGAAGAATCAGAAGGGACAGAACCAAAAGATAGAGAACATAAGGACATGATGAGATGATGTGACCTGTTAGAGAATTCACTTAAGGTGACAGAATTTTGTTGGTAGTAAATCTGGACCAACTGAGAGAGAGAGAGAGAGAGAATGGAAGGAAGAAAGGAATGAATGAATGAGAGAGAGAGAATGGAAGGAAGAAAGGAATGAATGAGAGAGAGAGATTGGAAGGAAGAAAGGAATGAATGAGAGAGAGAGAGAATGGAAGAATGAAGGTAAGAGAGAGAATGAAAGAAAGGAATGAATGAAGGAGAGAGAGAGAGAAATACAACAATGTAATTCCATACAAACTTACAGTTGTAGTAGTAGTAGTAGTAGTAGTTGATGTTGTAGTTGTTGTTGTTGTTGTTGTTCCCCAAGCGCCTACAGTGATGCTTGTACTGCTGCTGCTGTTGTTGTTGATGGAAGGAAGAACACAGTGGACAATAAACAAACAATGAAGGTTCCTCAGTCTCTTGATACAACTCCACAACTCTGTAACAACAAATTACAACCTATTTAATTTATGGATGAGCAAAGATATGTGAAGAAATTAATAATAACAATAATAATAATAATAATAATAATAAAAGTAATAATAATAATGGGAATAGGGGGACAGGCTTGGGGGGTGTGCGGGAGTATGGGACAGGCTTGGGGGGTGTTTGGGTGGTGCGGGAATAGGGGGACAGGCTTGGGGGGTGCAGGAATAGGGGGACAGGCTTGGGGGGTGCGGGAATAGGGGGACAGGCTTGGGGGAGGGGGGGTGCAGGAGTAGGGGGACAGGCTTTCTACCCACCCCAAACCTGTCCCACTATTCCTGCACCCACCTAACCCCCCCCCCACCCCCAAGCCTGTCCCCCTATTCCCGCACCCCCTTAAGGTTAATTCTATGTCTTGTCTCTATTACAACTCAACTCTACAACTCAACTCTACAACTCTGTAATAACAAATTACAACCTATTTAATTTATGGATGAGCAAAGATAAGTGAAGAAATGGTTTGTTAGCTTCCCAACCAACCTTACACTTGTAAGGCTTCATTATTTTCCAAAAGGTGAGTATCCACATTCACAAAATCTATCCAACAGTTAGATAATAATGATCACTGTATAGTTTATTCACCAAATTCATTAAATAATTCACCCACAAGTCATTTAATAATAATAATAATAATAATAATAATAATAATAATAATAATAATAATAATAATAATAATAATAATAATAAAAATAATAATACCAGTAATAATAATAATAATAATAATAATAATCACTGTATAGTTTACTCACCAAATTCATTAAATAATTCACCCAGAAGTCATTTACACGGCTAACATTCTTTTGTTTGCGTGCTTACAAACCAATACCAACCACTGTGGAATTGACCCTAAGAGAGACAGTACAATGTTGGTGGTAAATGTGGAGCAAATAATTCCTCCAAATATTATCATGAAACACACACACACACACATTCTCTCCCTCTCTCTCTCTAACACACACACACACACACCTATATGGAAGGAGCTTGTTTTGTGGCATAGTTAGGAGGAATCAGAAGCCTCCAAACACACACACACACACACACATACATACAGTATCCAGACACGGACATACACACATCACTGGGAAGGAGCTGGTGTCTTTTTGTGTTCTCAGGAAGGAAGGAAGGAAAAGGAAGGAAGGAAAAGGAAGGAAGGAAGGGAAGGAAAAGAAAGGAAAGGCAGGGAGAAGCAGAGTGAACATTAAGAAAAGGAAGGAAGGAAGGAAGGAAAGGAAGGGAGAAGCAAAGTGAACATTAAGAGAAGGGAGATATATATATATTGATAGATGATAGTATTTGATTAAAAGATGTATTTTGATCAGTAATGAAATACTCTGGGCAAGATACTAAATGGAAAATAAGGTTATTAATGTTAGATGAAGTGTTGTATTCTAAAACCAACACCAATAGGAACAACAAACAGGTTACTTAGTTAGTGTTAAGGGGGTGCAGGAATAGGGGGACAGGCTTGGGGGAGGTGAAGGTTAGGGGGGTGAAGGGGGATTTTGGGGGGTGCGGGAGTAGGGGACAGGATTGGGGGCTGCGGGAGTAGGGGACAGGATTGGGGGCTGCGGGAGTAGGGGACAGGATTGGGGGGTGCGGGAGTAGGGGACAGAATTGGGGGCTGCGAGAGTAGGGGGACAGGATTGGGGGCTGCGGAAGTAGGGGGACAGGATTGGGGGGTGCGGGAGTAGGGGACAGGATTGGGGGCTGCGGGAGTAGGGGACAGGATTGGGGGCTGCGGGAGTAGGGGACAGGATTGGGGGGTGCGGGAGTAGGGGACAGAATTGGGGGCTGCGAGAGTAGGGGGACAGGATTGGGGGCTGCGGAAGTAGGGGGACAGGATCGGGGGGTGCGGGAGTAGGGGACAGGATTGGGGGGTGCGGGAGTAGGGGACAGGATTGGGGGCTGCGGGAGTAGGGGGACAGGATTGGGGGGGGGGGGGGTTAGAGCGGTGCGGAAATAGGGAGCAGGCTTTCTACCCACCTCCAAGCTTGTACCCCTACTCCCGCACCCCCCTAAACCCCCCCCAAGCCTGTCCCCTACTCCCGCACCCCCCTAAACCCCCCCCCAAGCCTGTCCCCTACTCCCGCACCCCCTTAGACAGCAGTATGGTAGCAGAAATTTATAACACAATATTGAGAAGGTAGAAGAGAAGTGTTAAAATGACAAGGAATGAAAATATGGCATTAAAGGAGAAGGTAGTAGAACTTAAGGAACAACTTCAATATGTACAGCCAGCTGCAGAAATTCACATCCATCTCATGTATTTAATATTGCTAATATGACCAGATACTTGCATTCTGAACCAGTTTCCATTTTAACAACATAAGTAATTTACCATATGAGAACTATATCTGTCATTTCTTCATTAAAATTGTATTACAACACTATAACTAATACATTACAACATACATAATTTACCATATGAGAACTATATCTGTTATCATCTCTGTATTAAAATGGTATTACATCATCACTATAGTTAATACATACACAGGTGGAAATGAAGCGAACTTATGCTGCCGACTGTACACAAACATAAATGAAGCCCTGGAGGAAAATGTCAGGTATGAAAGAAATTGGTGAGAAAATAATAATGAAGTAGAAAGGGAGAGTTGATTTGATATCCTGTGATTCAGTTGTGGAACAGGTAATAAACAGAACAGTGAGATAAACTCCACGAATAGAAGCAGTTAATATTTTAGGTTAGGTTAGGTTGGGTTGGGTTGGGTTAGGTAACAGAACAGTGAGATAAACTCCACGAATAGAAGCAGTTAATATTTTAGGTTAGGTTAGGTTAGGTTAGGTTAGGTTAGGTTAGGTTAGGTTGGGTTGGGTTGGGTTGGGTTGGGTTGGGTTGGGTTGGGTTGGGTTGGGTTGGGTTGGGTTGGGTTAGGTTGGGTTAGGTTAGGTTAGGTTGGGTTGGGTTGGGTTAGGTAACAGAACAGTGAGATAAACTCCAGGAATAGAAGCAGTTAATATTTTAGGTTAGGTTAGGTTAGGTTAGGTTAGGTTAGGTTAGGTTAGGTTAGGTTGGGTTGGGTTGGGTTGGGTTGGGTTGGGTTGGGTTGGGTTAGGTTGGGTTAGGTTAGGTTAGGTTAGGTTGGGTTGGGTTGGGTTAGGTAACAGAACAGTGAGATAAACTCCAGGAATAGAAGCAGTTAATATTTTAGGTTAGGTTAGGTTAGGTTAGGTTAGGTTGGGTTGGGTTGGGTTGGGTTGGGTTGGGTTGGGTTGGGTTGGGTTGGGTTGGGTTGGGTTGGGTTGGGTTGGGTTGGGTTGGGTTGGGTTGGGTTGGGTTGGGTTAGGTTAGGTTAGGTTGGGTTAGGTTAGGTTAGGTTGGGTTGGGTTGGGTTAGGTAACAGAACAGTGAGATAAACTCCAGGAATAGAAGCAGTTAATATTTTAGGTTAGGTTAGGTTGGGTTAGGTTGGGTTGGGTTGGGTTAGGTTAGGTTAGGTTGGGTTGGGTTAGGTAACAGAACAGTGAGATAAACTCCAGGAATAGAAGCAGTTAATATTTTAGGTTAGGTTAGGTTGGGTTAGGTTGGGTTAGGTTAGGTTAGGTTGGGTTGGGTTGGGTTGGGTTAGGTAACAGAACAGTGAGATAAACTCCAGGAATAGAAGCAGTTAATATTTTAGGTGATAAAAAGAATATAGAACAGGAAGTGGTGGTAGAAATTAACAAACAAAAAAAGTGAGTGAATGTTGAGAGAAATTAAAAGTTATCTTTGCAGAAATGTTTAGAAATTAATAGAAATTTTCAGGTGAGGTTGAATGGGCAAAACAAGGAAATAAAATAGAAGAAGAAGAGATTAAAAAGGTGATAAGAAGTAATGAAAAACTGCTAAGGTACAGTTGGTGTCAAATATAATCATCCATATAGGGGTAACTCACATAAGAGTTTGACAGCTTACCTCTGTTCCTTAGATGATAAACTTTCCAATAAATAGGTTAACTACCATTGTTTAATTTAATACAAACAGCTACATACTACTTAAAACAATAATATCGATAACTGTGTGTCCCTGGTGTCCCTTCTCTGTGCAACAGGTTACTTAGGGTAGTAGGGATAGATGGGAAGGAGAATACAGGTGTATGTGTTTCTGGAGGATGAAAGTGGGAGGGACTGTTGGCCTGTCACACTGGGAATACACAGATATAGAGGAGGGTGTGTCACTATTATTGGAGGTGATAGTATATAATTATAGTATTTGTACCAATACACTTGCAGTACCTACATCAATATACGAGGTGTACACTCCATCAAAAAAGTATCGTGCATTTCCCTCGTAAAACATTCTGACACCCAAGACGATGGCTACTGAAAACGAGCTTGTTTATCATGAGCTGTAGTGATCATTTACAGAACCATCGGACACCACCTGCGCCACACTTTTTTGATCCAGTGTACAGTCGGCGGCAAAAGTCCTGTCACCTCACTTGCTTCACCGAGGCACGTGATGTTCATAGACTCGAGATTATTAAGTGTAGAAAACGTGTGTATTTCTCGAGTCCATGAACACTGTGTCTCTCGGTGAAGCAGGTGAGGCGACAGGACTTCTGCCGCCGACTGTACATAATTAATATAACAATGCCGTGTACTGCAGTGTACATCCACTCAGGTGGAGAATGTTCACACAATTGGTTGTTCACACAATTGTTCCCAGCCACCAAACATCCACACTACATTGTCTCAAAACATGTTCACGAGTTTGTACATCCAAACGAGACATGTCGAACATGAAACCGAACATGTCTGAGGCAATGTTTTGAAAATGTCTCCAAACATGTCTCAGTACCGTGTGGCCGAGGCTTAACACACACACACACACACACCTATATGGAAGGAGCTTGTTTCATGGCATGGTTAGGAGGAATCAGAAGCCTCCAAACACACACACACACACACACATCCATGGTACATACAATGTCTCCATATAAAGACAACAGAACCATCGTATACACCATGAATGTTGTTGAATATGGTACAATGTAACTTTACAAATACTTACAGTAATCTATAATAATGTCTTGTTATTGTTGTTGTTGTTGTTGTTGTTGTTGTTATAGATGGAAGGAGGTCTCATACTTGTACAACTCCAGTTAATTCCAAAACTCTGTAACAACCAAATCAGTTTATATATTTTTTTTAAACCTAATAATTATACAATTTATAATTTTTACAAAACCTAATACATACACAGATGGAAATGAAGCCAACTTATAATAATAATAATAATAATAATAATAATAATAATAATAATAATAATATTAATAATAATAATAATATTAATAATAATAATAATAATATTAATAATAATAATAATAATATTAATAATAATAATAATAATATTAACAATAATAATAATAATAATATCAATAATAATAATAAAAAAAAGAAGATGCATAGAGAAAGATAAAAGGTTAAGACTATGTAACTGCAATACAACATTATTATTATTATTAGGTTTGTTGTTTTGTAATGATAAGAGTCACTTGGTAAACATTCACAATAATCAATAACTTCTCTTTCCATATAACCTGTGTAAGAATTTCTGTGGCAAACTGTATATGGGTTGATTCCACAGTGGTATTGGTTTGTAAGCTTCCCAACCAACCACACTTGTAAGGCTTCGTTATTTTCCAAATGGTGAGTATCCACATTCACAAAATCTATCCAACAGTTAGATAATAATAATCACTGTATAGTTTACTCACCAAATTCATTAAATAATTCACCCACAAGTCATTTATAAGGCTAACATTCTTTCGTTTGCGTGCTTACAAACCAATACCAACCACTGTGGGATCGACAAAAACAAGACATAAGTTAGGTTAGGTTACGCTAGGTTAGGTTAGGTAATGGTTAGTTTAGGTTAGGTAATGGTTATGTTAGGTAATGGTTAATTGGTGTTTAAGCATTGTAATAAATATTTAGTATTATATTTAGATAATAATAATTGTTACATGGTTGGTGTGTGTGTGTGTGTGTACCAAAGAGAGATAGTGACATATTTACACTACACCACTTAATAGTAGTAGTAATAGTAGTGGTAGTAGGGTTGAGTAGGAGGTTAGGGATAAGTTTAAACCTCTATGTATTAATCAGATAGAGTTTGACACTTTTAATGGTTTGCCTGTTACCCTGGAAGAGCAGAAGGATGACTTGATTAAGGCACTAATTAGGAGATGAAGGAATTCAAATATCAAGTTAGAAAAAGTGAATGATTTATGGTACAGAATTAAGACAAGTAAATATAGGGAGGAAATTAAACAGATGGAAGTATGTGTTGGCATTAACTCATGAGGGTCTGTCTGCTGGGAGGACTTTTAGGGATAACCAACACTGATGATAGGGTTAGCAGTTCATTTTATTGGGCAGGAATGTCTAACCAAGTCAAGAGATGGTGCTATAGTTGTGACAGGTGTTAGAAGATATTACCTAAGGGTATAGCAATAGATCTTGTACACCCTATTAGTCCTCCATCCTCACAGGACAATAGATGGGTACTGACATTAATTAATTATGTCACAACGTGGACCAAAACAGTAGCTTTATCAGTAATAGAAACTGAAAGAGTGGCTGAAGCTTTACTAGACATTCTTAGCAGTGGGGCTTTCCTCAAGAAATATTGAGTGATAGGGATTATCAGTTCACTTCAAACCTAATGCAGGAAATATATAGACTCATTAGTGTAAAGCAGAGTTTTATGTCTCCTTATCATCCAATGGCTAATGGTCTTTGTGACAAGTTTAATACATATATACATATACCACACTTTCATCTCCACACTGGACACTTGTTAAGAGTGTCCATTGGATTGGGACCGGTACCTACCAGTAGTTTTATTTGCATAGAGAGAGGTACTCCAAGCACACACAAGCTTTACACCCTTGGGACTGTTGTATGGTCACATGATAAGGGGCCCTCTGAGACTGTTGTATGGTCACATGATAAGGGGCCCTCTGAGACTGTTGTATGGTCACATGATAAGGGGCCCTCTGAGACTGTTGTATGGTCACATGATAAGGGGCCCTCTGAGACTGTTGTATGGTCACATGGTAAGGGGCCCTCTGAGACTGTTGTATGGTCACATGGTAAGGGCGCCCTCTGAGACTGTTGTATGGTCACATGGTAAGGGCGCCCTCTGAGACTGTTGTATGGTCACATGGTAAGGGGCCCTCTGAGACTGTTGTATGGTCACATGGTAAGGGCACCCTCTGAGACTGTTGTATGGTCACATGGTAAGGGCGCCCTCTGAGACTGTTGTATGGTCACATGGTAAGGGCACCCTCTGAGACTGCTGAGTGACATCTGGTCTGGAGAAGCCAAAGATAATCAAGTTTACAACATGTATCAGTATGTGTTAGATTTAAGAAATGGCTTAGAGGATATCTGAAACACCGCTCGGAATAACTTAAAATCATCAGGAGAAAAGTATATAAACATCATTATGATAAAAGAACTAATAAGGATAGAGTGATAGAGGTTGGTGATAAGGTGTTAGTCTTATTACCAACCAGTACTAACAAATTGATTTTAAACTGGAAAGGGCCCTATGAGATAGTAGAGAAAATTGAAAATTTAGATTACAGGGTCATTCTAAACCAGGGTTGTCAAACTCATTTACCCCAGCGGGCTAAATTGAATTAGAGTATACAGTACTCGGGCCAGATAATTATGAACAGATCCATACCACTTATTAAGGAAGTAATATAATAATAATGGATTAATGATAATAATAATAATAATAATGAAAATAATAATAAGAAAGAAAGGTAAATTTTATCTAAATTTGTGTTTACATGTTAAGTTATAAATACAAGTGATATAGATGTGTGTTTGACACTCCTGATATACAGTATACAGTATGTTACTTTACATGTATGTAATTACGGTACACTTCTGTATTATTTTACATGTATCAAATTTATTGTGTAATTATTGTCATAGTTTTCATGGATTTGTACCATTTTATATTCCTGTACTGTCTCATAATAATACAAAGAAATACAAAAATTATCTCTTACTCTCTCTACCTCTCATACACTCTCTCTCTCTCTCTCTCACACACACACACACACACACACATACATGTTCAAATCCCACTGTGGGTGGTGGTGGCGGCTTGGCGGCTGTGTGGCGGCTGTGGAAGTCAGCTTTCCCACGGCGGCTGTAGAAGACATATTCTGTAGTGATGGCTGGAGTCATGGCTGTGTGGCTGTGTGGCTGTAATAATAATAATAATAGTGATAATAATATATAATAATAATATACAATAATAATAATAATAATAATAGTGATAATAATATATAATAATAATATACAATAATAATAATAATAATAATAATAGTGATAATAATATATAATAATAATATATAATAATAATAAT
>JAWQEG010000247.1:1510000-1530000 GCA_033782935.1 Petrolisthes cinctipes
ACACTCACAAATTGAAACTATGGCCGTATTCAAGAACATCCATGGTGTATACGATGGTGTGGTACTGTACGACGGCTCTGTGGTTTGTCTATGCACCCATCGTATCGGTACCATGCATCGTATACACCACCAACCTTCTTGAATACCACAAAATAAACGTCTTACCATGCTTTATGATGCTTGTTTCTCTCTCTATGGCCAAAAATTTACCTTAAATTTCCTTAGATTATCAAAATGTTTACCTTAGATTTCCTTAGAGTATCAAAAGTTTTCCTTAGATTTCCCCAGATTTAATGGGTTGAATGCCTATTTGGTATCCTTAGATGGTCAAAATATTACCTTAAATAGCCCAAAATTACGATACTCTGAAGTAATTACCTTAAGAATGAAAACACTGGTAATGGCCGAGACAGGCAGGGTTGCAAAGCCGACATGCCCAAAGTAAATATATAACATCCAAGATAATTAATTATTGTTTTAAATATATTATTTTAATTAAAATTAGTATAATAACTACATTTTTATTTTTTCCTTCTAAGGTCAAACGAGTACGTAAGTTCTAAATTATCATTATATATATAACTAGACCGTGATATATAACATCCAAGATTATTAATTCTTTTTGGGATATATTATTTTAATTAAAATTAGTATAATAATTATATTTTTAATTTTATACTCTTATTTATTTCTACTTAACTCATAATAAATAAATAAAATAATAATAAATAAATAAAATAATATAGTGAATTGCCGACCTGCACAAAAGTATCGTACGTATACGACTGACTAAATTATCGATTTTTCAGATTATGGTACGCTGTATTAATCAATTATGGTACTATTATTTTACTACTATTACTAATATTATTGTACTACTATTACTACTATTACTATTACCAATATTACTACTACTACTATCACCACCAATATTACTACTACTACTACTACTACCATAACCACTACTACTACTACCAATATTATTACTACTACTATCAGCACCAATATTACCACTACTACCACCACCAATATTACTACTATTACTTTTACCAATACTACTACTACTACTACTACTACTACTACTACCACTATTACCACTATCCACCGATATTACTATTACTACTACCAATACAACACTGAATTATCGTACGCATGGCAACTCTTCAACGTTTTTCGACTAGCAATCAAATGACGACATTTATTTTATTATTTATCGAATTTATCATCTATATTATTATTCCCTCGCTTCCCACAGTGTGATATACCGATAGATATATTTATAAACTATATCTCATAGCCACATGGACTTACCTAAACTTCCAATATTTAAATAATTACGATAATACGCAAGGTTCCCAGACACCAACGCCATATTTAAAACAAGCGGGCAAATGCTGTTTTTATATATTATTTTTCTCTTCTATTTCTTATCTATCACTCCCCACGGTGGGTCACGTGGCTAAATTAATCTATTATCTACACATAAAAATTAGAATGAACTTACCTAAGGCTGTAATTAATGATTACTGAGTCGATAATTGACAACCACTCACCTGCGTCAAACCGCGTTAAAATGGCGCCACACATGCGTAACCTTACGTAACGAATCTTCTAAGTTGCCAGATCCTATTGGCAATGAACCCTATGATCTAACATCAGTTTTTCCATTTTAATATAAAAACTACGATGTTAATTCGTCGGGTTTGTCTTAAATTAACGACTGTTTACTAAAATATAATTTCTCAGATACTAAGAGCTGCTGTTAATTAATTATTTATTGAGATATTTACCGTTCTAATTAGCCACATCACGTACTAATACATTTTGATTTTGAGTTGGTAATAATATGATAAGTTAGGAAGGTTTCGTCCGAATCATCTTTTACTGACCTTCGTATATACATTTATTTAAATTATTCACTAAATACTATTCGTACGCAAATCATTTTAATTTGATAACGTAGGTATATTTTTACGCAAGGCTGCTATAGTGAAAAAATAACAAATTCGTAATGTTTTAATGTCAAAATCTAAACCCACGTCAATCTAGTTAGCAGAATCGGACCGTGAGGTTTATTCTTTTTTTCTAACATTTCTAACGCCTTCCCATTCTCTAATCAAAAACCTTCCCATTTTCTATGACTTTTAAGGACCGACTATTTTAAAATTTAATATATTTTTAATGATGGACTATTTTAAAACCTAATATATTTAAATCCTTCGTTTTCTGTTCAGTCAACCGCCGACTCGAGCCTCGTTATAATGTTTTACACCTTTTAAAATTAAGTTGGAGGACGGAGGAAGCCTTAAATTGACCACAGGATGAAGGAAAAAGGAATTGGAGGACGAAGCAAGCCTTAAATTGACCACAGGACGAAGGAAAAGGGAGACATGGGCAATTTATAACGGGGTACTTGAGAGTCAGACACACACTCTCTCTCTCTCTCTCTCTCTCTCTCTCTCTCTCACACACACGGACACTCATTCTCTCTCTCTCTCTCTCTCTCTCTCTCTATTCGTTGGCTCCGGCAAACAGTAATGCCAATTTGACCAATTTTCGGCTAGATCTAGCGAATTTGAAAATTATCTAGCGGGAAAAATATTGAAATTTTCAGAGGATTTTACAAGAAGATTTTACAAGCGGATTTTAGAAGCGGATTTAACAAGAAGATTTTACAAGAAGATTTTACAAGCGGATTTAACAAGAAGATTTTACAAGAGGATTTGAAAGGCCAATCTAGCTGAAAATTTTAAGAGCCTTTCCTATAATTAATTTAGCGGATTTTCTTGACTAGTCTATATAGCGGATTACAAAAATTTGAATTTGCATCACTGCAGTTAACAGTTAAGGGGGTGCGGGAATAGGGGACAGGCTTGGGGGGGACTATGGGGGTGCGGGAGTAGGGGACAGGCTTGGGGGGGTTTAGGGGGTGCGGGAGTAGGAATACAGGCTTGGGGGGGTTAGGTGGGTGCGGGAGTAGGGGACAGGCTTGGAGGGGTTTAGGGGGGTGCGGGAGTAGGGGGACAGGCTTGGGGTGGGTAGAAAGCCTGTCCCCAATTCACGCACCCCCCTAACCCCCCCAGCCTGTCCCCCTATTGCCGCACCCCCCCTACCGTATACAGACACACACACATATTCCCGACAGGTCCAAGTGAGGTCTCCAAAAATCGCCCTATTTCACTTACTCCCTACGTATAAACTACAATGCCTAGAAAATTAAATTTAGTTTCATTCTAAGCAGCAACTCTTCCTCTTTCGAATGAGATCAACCCCAACTCTCTATGACTCCTGGGTACAAAGATATCATGTGAAGAAAAGACATGTAACTTTTGGCCAGAGAGCGAGGTGTGTCAGTCCTGGGTTGGGGCGGTTGATGGCGGACAGTTATTATTATTATTACTATTATTATTAAATGTCCCCCTACTCCCGCACCCCCCCAAGCCTGTCCCCTACTCCCGCACCCCACTAAACCCCCTCAAGCCTGCCCCCTACTCCCGCACACATTAAAATCCCCAAAACCCAAGGCAGAGGTGCATCAAATGGAAAGCGAGAACATATTTGCAACACTGTCAGCCATCACGCCAAACATTTACAACACTGACTGAGTACGGCTATCCCATTGCCACTCTGCTGGCTATAACCCAGTCCCAAAAAAATCCGCCAAAAGTGGCTATATATTCTCGGTATTGACATTTTGGTGGTGTGTGTAGTCTGGTATAGCCTATGTATGTACTGTATATGTATTTATGTATGTGCAGCCTGGTATATATATGTATGTATGTGCAGCCTGGTGTATGTAATGTATATGTATGTACAACCTGTACAGACTGCTGGCTACGTTGTCAACACTGCGTACTGCTGGGTGGTGGTGGTTGGAAGGACAATAACGCTTGGCTTATATCCATAAATCCAACCATGGGATAATCTTTGAAATAGTTTCATTCTCTTTCCCAACTCATTTTACCCAGAATATGTAATTCACAGCCATTCGTTGTGGTTTGTAAGCACGCAAACGAAAGAATGTTAGCCGTGTTAATGACTTCTGGGTGAATTATTTAATGAATTTGGTGAGTAAACTATTCCGTGATCATTATTATGTAACTGTTGTATAGATTTTACGAATACGGATACTCACCAAATTCATTAAATAATTCACCCAGGAATCATTAACACGGCTAATACTCTTTCGTTTGCGTGCTTACAAACCAATACCAACCACTGTGGAATGGACCCTATGTGTGTAAAGCAGTATATATATATATATATATATATATATATAATAATACTTACTTACCTTTGGCCAGCAACATCTTGACACGAGAGGCATACAAACCCACACCATCCACTACACTATGTGGTAAAACACTCACACCCACACCCACACATGGTAAAACACACACACCCACACATGGTAAAACGCACACCCACACACACATGCCAAAATACACACACACACACACACATGCCAAAACACACACACCCACACGCCAAAACACACACCCACATGCCAAAACACACACACACACACATGCCAAAACGCACACACACACACACACATGCCAAAACATACACCCACACACACACACATGCCAAAACATACACCTACACACAAAAAAAAAACACACACACACACATGCCAAAACATACACACCCACACCCACACGCCAAAACACACACACCCACACCCACATGCCAAAACACACACACACACACACATGCCAAAACACACACACCCACACCCACATGCCAAAACACACACACCCACAATTTAGAGACCAGAGGACGACACAGACCAAAACACACCCACACACACATACCAAAACACACACCCACACATGCCAAGGAACATCCAACCCAAAACCCCCAGTACACAATACAACCAACCAGTTTACTTAGTACAAAGGCATATAATAATGATGATTCCTTTCTATAGTGGTAAATAAATAATATACACAGTCCAATGAAATTCACCCATTTATTTATTATAAACATTAAGGTGATAATTCTTTTTTGTTACATTGGAGTGCCTTGATTCCTCCAGAGTATGCCAGGAAACAGGACCAGAATAGCAAATATAATGGTGTTCTGTTGTTGCTTGGAATAGTTTGGAGGATTCAGTTGCTCCAGATTTACCAACACAAAACTTCCCCCTTAAGATGATATTCTCTTGGTGGGAAATTGGAGGACCACCCACTCACTACACTACCCACTCACCACCCACTCACTACACTACCCACCCACTACACTACCCACTCACTACACTACCCACCCACTCCTCCAAACTATGTCAGGAAACAAACAAATCACATCAATATTACTATAGTCAAACCAGAATATAATGAGCCCTAGGGTGGGGTCCGGATTAAGAACGACATTGCCAAATCATCACCAAAACAAACCCATATCATTAAAATTTTAATGCATAAGCCAATTTGTAGTAGCTGTAAGTATTCAATATATAATACAATATTAAAAAGAAGTATTTATAATGATGAGTTAGGTTCATTATAAGTATATTTACAACAACTCTATACAACATGTGACATGCTATTTTGTACATGTTGCCACATCTCCTGTGACAAAGTGTTAATGGTGGGTCAAGGACATGTGTACTCATACATATCAGTCACCTGGTCATTCTCACACCAACCACTATGGACCACACATCTCCCAAGTGCGTCGGTGTTCTCCACAGCTAAGCCAAGGAAATTATTTATAATGTAAATAGATATTTCCTCCATGAGAAGGCCAATAGAGGACCCCTATTAGATCCCTCTCAGTCAGTTGCTGGTACAGCGAAGGCAACCCCATTAAATTTATCACAGAGAATGTTGGATACCATGTGGGTATGTTTTGGTGATGATTTGGCAACACTGCTCTTAATCCTCGACCCTACCCGAAGGCTCAGTATATTCTGGTTTGACTATAGTGTTGTGGTAAATAATATACAGAGTCCAATTATAATTATATAGACTAAGATGAGATTCTCTTGGTGGTAAATTGAAGGACTACCCACTCACTACACTACACACTACACTCACCACTCATCCACTACCCACTCACCACCCATCTACTACACACCCACTACCCACTCACTACACACCCACTACACTCACCACCCATCTACTACACACCCACTACCCACTCACTACACACCCACTACACTCACCACCCATCTACTACACACCCACTACCCACTCACCACACACTCTTCCAAACTATGTCAGGATGGTATTGCCTGGGTGACCGAAGCCGTTCCCAGGTTCTCGTGCCCCAAAATAGGGCGGGGGGATGTTGTGATGGTTTGGCCCCCATAGCTTCCTTCCTTGGGAGACATATAAGAAGAGGCTGGATGGAACCATTGTAGATACCTGTCCAGGATGTAACACAACACCTCATTCTATTAAACACATTATTGAAGACTGCAACGCACACAACCACACTTGCCAACAACACAACATACACTCTCTGAGGGCATTGTGGGAAAGCCCGGTTCAGGCCATGACCTTCCTCAGGAACTCGGGGCTGCTCGGCCAGACACCTTGAGGAACTTCAACAACAACAACAATTACTGTACAAACTGACATTTCAAAATAACAAAACTAATAATAATAATAATGTTGTATTACAATTACTGTACAAACTGACATTTCAAAATGACAAACCTAATATTAATAATAATGTTGTATTACAATTACTGTATATTCTGACATTTCAAAATAACAATCCTAATAATAATAATAATGTTGTATTACAATTACTGTATATTCTGACATTTTAAAATAACAATCCTAATAATAATAATAATGTTGTATTACAATTACTGTATATTCTGACATTTTAAAATAACAAACCTAATAATAATAATAATAATAATGTTGTATTACAATTACTGTATATACTGACATTTCAAAATAACAAACCTGACAATAATAATAATAATAATAATATTGTATTACAATTACATAGTGTGACATTTTTTATATGTTGTAAATCCTTGAAAACCACAACAGTGTGTGTATGAATTATTGTGGCCGACAGTACAGTACTTATACTGGAAAAAAAAAACATTAAAATACAAAATATATATATAATATACTCACTTGACAGACATATATATATATATATATATATATATATATATATATATATATATATATATACCCTGCTTGGCCTTATAGCCGAGCCTTGGTGCCTTGTGTGGTGGTGTTGGGTGTAGGGTGTTGGTCTGGGGTGCTGGGGGGGGTTTGGGGGGTGCGGGAGTAGAGGAACAGGCTTGGGGGGGGGTTAGAGGGGTGCAGGAATAGGGGACAGTCTTTCCTAAACCCAACTAACCCCCCCTCTTAAGCCTGTCCCCTACTCCCGCACCCCCTTAAACCCCCCCCAAGCCTGTCCCCCTATTCCTGAACCCCACACCAAGTACTGCATCACATCACTTGTGTTTCTTACAGTAGATCTCTTGTAAATATTCATATGTCCTCCATCTTGGTGGTGTGACCTGTAAATACTGATTAATATTAGGCAACATAACAGCCAAGGTCATATGGCACCCGAGGAGGAAGAAGGAAGGTCATTGACAAGTGGGACAGTCAAGGGGGAAATTATTATGTGTTTTTGGTAAATCTGGAGCAACTGATTCCTCCAAACTATTTTTCCAAGCAACAACAGATTATTTTTGTTCTTCTGGTCCTGTTTCCTGGCATACATTGGAGGAATCAAGATGCTCCTAATGTAAATCTGGAGTAACTGAATCCTCCAAACTATTTCAAGCGACAGGACACCATTATTTTTGGTCTTCTGGTTCTGTTTCCCAACATACTTTGGAGGAATCAAGGCACTCCAATGTAACAAAAAAGAATAAATAAGAAATAACCTACTACAGTACAATAATATTTAATGTTAAGTAATGTAATATTTAATGTAATAAAAGTGAATTACCTCCTTAAGGAACCCTGTGATGTAGTCAGATAATTGAAGGTAAATGAGTCCTTCAAATATTGCCATGAAACTCCACCTATATGGAAGAAGCTTGTTTCGTGGCAGAGTCAGAAGGAATTAGAAGCCTCCAAACACACACACACATTCTCTCTCCGGTCACACACACATATTTAAAGAAACATATCACTAAATTAGAAAAAGTACAAAGAGCAGCAACAAGATGGCTACCAAGTCTAAGATAAGAGAATTAAGCTATGAAGAAAGACGAAAGAAACTAAAATTACCTAAACTAGAAGAAAGACGAAAGAGAGGAGATATGATTATGGTTTACAAATGTGTCACAGAAAAAGAAAAGATAGATATAGAAAACTTGTGTCAACAAGTATATGTTTACTTCATCACCATCACCACTATATATATGTTTACTTCATCACCATCACCACTATCTATATGTTTACTTCATCACCATCACCACCATAGTTAGTTACATCACCATCACCACTATATATATATTTACTTCATCACCATCACCACCATAGTTAGTT
This sequence comes from Petrolisthes cinctipes, assembly GCA_033782935.1. Lineage (NCBI taxonomy): Eukaryota > Metazoa > Arthropoda > Malacostraca > Decapoda > Porcellanidae > Petrolisthes > Petrolisthes cinctipes. The sequence goes on from JAWQEG010000247.1 coordinate 1,518,484, forward strand.
ACATCACCATCACCACTATATATATGTTTACTTCATCACCATCACCACTATATATATGTTTACTTCATCACCATCACCACCATAGTTAGTTACATCACCATCACCACCATAGTTAGTTACATCACCATCACCACTATATAAATATTTACTTCATCACCATCAACTCCATGCACCACCACAATCTCCATCACCACCAATCACCATCAACACAATCACCACCACCTCAATCACCATCACAAAATCACCACCATCAACTCTACAATCACCACCAACACAATTACCACCACCTCAATCACCATCACACCAGCACACCTGATCAATATCACCACCACCTCAATCACCACCACACCAGCACACCTGATTGTAAATAGTACCCGCGTACAGTACATATGATCAAGATCTAGAATATTCTAGATAAAAAAAAAATTATAATTTTTTTTTTTTTACAAAAAAAATGTTTAATTTTTTTTTATAACAAAAAAATTATAAAAAAAATTTATAATTTTTTTTTATAAAAAAAAATATATAAAAAAAATTATAAAAAAAAAAGTTTACCAAAAAAATTTATATATTTTTTTCTAAAACTTTTTTTTTATAAAAAAAATTTACAATTTTTTTTTTTTTTTATAAATTTTTTTTTATAAAAAAAATTTATAATTTTGTTTAATATTTTTTTTAATAAAACTTTTTTTTTATAAAAAAAAAATTTTATAACAATTTTTTTTTATAAAAAAAAACGATTGAACCATAAATTTGATACCGATAACATCTAACTAACATCTATAATTACCCATAGGAACAAAGATGAAGCTGAGGCTATGTTAAACAATAAGAAGCTGAGTAACAAATATGAGGCCATCAGAGAACTGCGGCGATCCAAGAGTGAGAACTTGGAAGATAATGGTCCTGCCTTCACTGGGCCAGCCTGATGTGCCATTGGAAGATCAATGGGAACTTTTCACTACTCTTTGTCACATTTTGCATGAACAGAAGAGGTAGGTCCAATGAGTTTATGTACAGGTACTGTACAGCCACAATCAAATATCCACCCACACTTTCCTTCCATCGTGCAAATAAATCAGTATTATATCAAAACATAATCATACAACACCTTACGTCAACTCAACTCCCTCAATTATTATTATGAGGTGCTGCAAAATCATACACATGTTGTTCTTTATTACCAAGATATTTACTACGATGGAAGGAAAGTGTCGGTGGATATTTGATTGTGACTGTACATTGCTTCCTGTCTAGTTTCACCATCCATTTTATTTTTGTACAATACTTGTATACTCAAAAGTAAATCTCCCCATAACAACAGTAATATCAGTCTGCTGAAATATTTGAATAATTTGCTCTTTGTCACTGTTTCAGGTTTGAAGAACTTGAGAGGATGACCTTCAGTGCCCTGGGTTCCAAGGAATTTATGAGAGATAAGGAGCGGGCACGAGAGATGGAGTTTATGTGTCTCTTAGCTTGCATATATAATGACAGCTCATACTTTGCCTACAACATCATGCGTGAGCTGGTTATAAAGAACCCTGAGAGTAATAGGTGCTGGAATTTATTAAATCTTATCATATCAAAGGCTGATGACTTCAGACATAATCGCTTTCTGCTTCGATTGACTCACAAACACCCAGACCTGGTTGCCTTAGGTTTACTTAATGGACACAATTGCTTAGTTGCTGGTACATACAAATACTCATTGGCTGAATACACACAAGTTTTCAAACAGGATAAGAGTAATCCCATCATTCCTCTTATGTTGGGCCTCACATTTACACACATGGCATGTCAGAAATTTAGTGGCAAAAAACATTCTTTGGTTGTCCAGGCATTAGCATTTCTTAACACTTATGTAGAAATGCGTGGGGAATGCCAAGAATCTATGTATAATTTGGGCCGAGCACATCACCAACTGAATCTTCTACCACAAGCTGTTCATTACTACAAATTGGCCTTAGAATGTCCACCGGCTGAAGAAACACCTGATGGCCCAAGACTGGATCTTTCACGGGAAATTGCCTTCAATCTTGCATTAATCTATCAGTGGAAGTCCAAATGTAGCCAGGATGTACACTCGCGGTCAGAAATTGTGTCTTGATCCCTTGGCACGATGAATCGCAACTAGCCAAGCTTTGATGATTCGAACAAATGTGTGTTGTAGGGAGACGCACAGTTATTCAAACCTTATAAAAAAAATTTTATATAAAAAAAATGTTACATAAAAAAATGTTATATAAAAAAAATGTTATATAAAAAAAGTTATAAAAAAAAATTTTATATAAAAAAATGTAATATAAAAAAAAATTTATATAAAAAAAATTTAATATAAAAAAATTTTTATATAAAAAAAATTTATATAAAAAAATTTTTATATAAAAAAAATTTTATATATAAAAAATTTTATATAAAAAAAATTTATATAAAAAAAATTTTATATAAAAAAAATTTTATATAAAAAAAAATTTATATAAAAAAAAATTTTATATAAAAAAAATTTTATATAAAAAAATTTTATATAAAAAATTTTTTATATAAAAAAAATTTTATATAAAAAAATTTTTATATAAAAAAATTTTATATAAAAAAATTTTTATATAAAAAAAATTTTATATAAAAAAATTTTATATAAAAAATTTTTATATAAAAAAATTTTTATATAAAAAAATTTTTATATAAAAAAAATTTTATATAAAAAAAATTTTATATAAAAAAAATTTTATATAAAATTTTTTTTATATAAAATAAATTTTATATAAAAAAAAATTTATATAAAAAAAAATTTATATAAAAATTTTTTTATATAAAAAAAAATTTATATAAAATTTTTTTTATATAAAAAAAAATTTATATAAAATTTTTTTTATATAAACAAAATTTTATATATAAAAAATTTTATATAAAAAAAATTTTATATAAAAAAACATTTATATAAAAAAAATTTTATATAAAAAAAAATTTATATAAAAAAAATTTATATAAAAAAATTTTATATAAAAAAATTTTATATAAAAAAAATTTTATATAAAATTTTTTTTATATAAAATAAATTTTATATAAAAAAAAAATTATATAAAAAAAAATTTATATAAAAAAAAATTTATATAAAAAAAAATTTATATAAAAAAAATTTATAAAAAAAAATTTTATATAAAAAATTTTATATAAAAAAAAAATTATATAAAAAAAAGTTTATATAAATTTTTGTTTTATAGTAACAATAATACTTAACCGAATTAATGCCAGTCTGATACAATTAGTCCAGTTACAGAAGGGAGAGAAATGGGCCTCACACAGAACAATTAAATTTGAGAAATGCTGGAAGAATGACATTGAGCACCGGCTTTTCTCGCTATATATACTCTTTGAGAAACCTACGTCAAAACCACAACACTCAAGGATTGGCTATCTTGTAAACTTGTAATGATCCTTGATTGGTGCAGACGGCCCAATATGTTAAAGAGGGAATCTGGAGCTTCATAACACACTGTAACATATAAAAAAAAAAATTATATAAAAAAAATTATTTATATAATAAATTTTTTTTATATAAACAAAATTTTTGTCCTGATCCCTTGGCACGATGAATTGCAACCAGCCAAGCTTTGATGATTTGAACAAATGTGTGTTGTAGGCAGACGCACAGTTATTTTTCAAAGCTAGGCTGTTTGCGATTCATCTTGCCAGGGGATCGGGACACAATTTCTGACCGCGAGTGTACTTATATAAATATATTAGAATATAATCTGTACTGTAATTTCTTAAACACATCCCAGTGCTGGACAAGGGATGAGGGACACTCCACTTCTGGGTTATGGGGCTCAGTTGAGGACTGGGTGGACAAAGAGAGGCATGAAGCAAAGTTAAGAGAGAATAGACCAGAAAGATTAATTATGAGAGGGGTTGTGGGAGGCTAAAAATTGTTTCTTGACCTCTTCCATAGCTTTCCACCCTAACTACAGTGAGGGTGAGAAGGTTGCCCTAATGTAGGGTAGAGCTGCTGGCCATTATTATATGGACCATGCTACCCACTGACTAGGAAAGAGTGGGAGAATTTGATTCAAGCTAATTACCTACTTGTCCTGTCGCCATGTCAGTGACAATAATTTGAAGTAATACTAATACAAGGTTGTTTGTATACTATAATTATACTAATAGCAGTCTGTGCATAAGGTAGTACAAAAAACAAAGCTCTCGGCCTTAGTACCATTATCCTTATATATCCTTGACATTTAATTATTGTCTCCATCCTTATATGGTTATATCCTGTTGGTGGGTTGTATATACTTGTTACTTATTACTTGTTGTTGGATATTCTATGCCCCGCTCCACCAGCAGATGGTGCTCCGCAGGGCCTCTCTCAATATTACTAAACACTATAATCACTTGTAATACTCATATCATCCGTGTCGTAACACTCAGCGAACAGATATTATGCTGAAAATGTAAAGCAGAAGTTAAGAAAAAGAGTGCAAAGGACTTGCAGTACCAGAGAGGATCTCTTCATTAATTTTAAGGTAATGTAAAAGTTGAGTAATGTGTATTCAGAGTGGTGTGTGTGTGTGTGATAGAATGTCTGAGTGATGTGTTACAACGGCCAGTGATACCATGGAGGTATAATTACATCTCCAGTTATTCATGTCTCAGTTCGTGGAAAGTGGATGGATGGCGATAAACAAGGCACTCACTACACACCCACTACACTCACCACTCACCACCCATCTACTACACACCCACTACCCACCCACTACACTCACCACTCATCCACTACCCACTCACCACCCATCTACTACACACCCACTACCCACTCACCACACACTCTTCCAAACTATGTCAGGATGGTATTGCCTGGGTGACCGAAGCCGTTCCCAGGTTCTCGTGCCCCAAAATAGGGCGGGGGGATGTTGTGATGGTTTGGCCCCCATAGCTTCCTTCCTTGGGAGACATATAAGAAGAGGCTGGATGGAACCATTGTAGATACCTGTCCAGGATGTAACACAACACCTCATTCTATTAAACACATTATTGAAGACTGCAACGCACACAACCACACTTGCCAACAACACAACATACACTCTCTGAGGGCATTGTGGGAAAGCCCGGTTCAGGCCATGACCTTCCTCAGGAGCTCGGGGCTGCTCGGCCAGACACCTTGAGGAACTTCAACAACAACAACAATTACTGTACAAACTGACATTTCAAAATAACAAAACTAATAATAATAATAATGTTGTATTACAATTACTGTACAAACTGACATTTCAAAATGACAAACCTAATATTAATAATAATGTTGTATTACAATTACTGTATATTCTGACATTTCAAAATAACAATCCTAATAATAATAATAATGTTGTATTACAATTACTGTATATTCTGACATTTTAAAATAACAATCCTAATAATAATAATAATGTTGTATTACAATTACTGTATATTCTGACATTTTAAAATAACAAACCTAATAATAATAATAATAATAATGTTGTATTACAATTACTGTATATACTGACATTTCAAAATAACAAACCTGACAATAATAATAATAATAATATTGTATTACAATTACATAGTGTGACATTTTTTATATGTTGTAAATCCTTGAAAACCACAACAGTGTGTGTATGAATTATTGTGGCCGACAGTACAGTACTTATACTGGAAAAAAAAAACATTAAAATCAATATATATATATATATATACTCACTTGACAGACATAGAAACACCAGACATATATATATATATATATATATATACCCTGCTTGGCCTTATAGCCGAGCATTGGTGACTTCTGTGGTGGTGTTGGCCTTATAGCCGAACCTTGGTGCCTTGTGTGGTGGTGTTGGCCTTATAGCCGAGCATTGGTGACTTCTGTGGTGGTGTTGGCCTTATAGCCGAACCTTGGTGCCTTGTGTGGTGGTGTTGGCCTTATAGCCGAGCATTGGTGACTTCTGTGGTGGTGTTGGCCTGGGATGCTCAATGTAGGCATTGTAGGGTGTTGGCCTGGGATGCTGGGTGTTGAGGTGATGGAAGTGTCATCACCTCAACACACACACCAAGTACTGCATCACATCACTTGTGTTTCTTTCAGTAGATCTCTTGTATATATTTATACCGTAAGTCCTCCATCTTGGTGGTGTGACCTGTAAATATGGGTTGATATTAGGCAACATAACAGCCAAGGTCATATGGCACCCGAGGAGGAAGAAGGAAGGTCATTGACAAGTGGGACAGTCAAGGGGGAAATTATTATGTGTTTATGGTAAATCTGGAGCAACTGATTCCTCCAAACTATTTTTCCAAGAAACAACAGGACACCATTATTTTTGGTCTTCTGGTTCTGTTTCCTGACATACTTTGGAGGAATCAAGGCACTCCAATGTAACAAAAAAGAATAAATAAGATATAACCTACTACAATAATATTTAATGTAATATTTAATGTAATAAAAGTGAATTGCCTCCTTAAGGAACCCTGTGATGTAGTCAGATAATTGAAGGTAAATGAGTCCTTCAAATATTGCCATGAAACTCCACCTATATAGAAGGAGCTTGTTTCATGGCATGGTGTGGAGGAATCAGAAGCCTCCAAACACACACACACACACATTCTCTCTCCCTAACATACACACACACACACACATATTTAAAGAAACATATCACTAAATTAGAAAAAGTACAAAGAGCAGCAACAAGATGGCTTCCAAGTCTAAGAGAACTGAGCTATGAAGAAAGACTAAAGAAACTAAAATTACCTAAACTGGAAGAAAGACGAAAGAGAGGAGATATGATTATGGTTTACAAATGTGTCACAGAAAAAGAAAAGATAGATATAGATAACTTGTGTCAACAAGGAATACCTACAATAAGAAATTAATTAAAAGAAGAGGAGATAAAGATGTACAGAAATATAGTTTTCCAAATAGAGTAATAGACGAATAGAACAAATTACCAGAAGTGGTGTGTGTCAAAAACATACATAACTTTAAAGAAAAATATGATAATTGTGCTTTAAAATACGGGACATTACGAGCTGCACTCAATCCTGTAAAGATACAAATAGGTAACACACACACACACACACCTATATGGAAGGAGTTTGTTTCATGACAAGGTCAGGAGGAATCAGAAGCCTCCATACACACACACACACACACACCTATATGGAAGGAGCTTGTTTTGTGGCATGGTCTGAAGGAATCAGAAGCCTCCAAACACACACTCACATTCTCTCCCTAACACACACACACATTCTCTCTCCCTAACACACACACACACACAATGTAATATCCACCAACACCTTCCCTTCCATCATGCAAATAAATCACTATCATATCAAACTATAATCTTCAAAATAACACCTAAAGTCAACTCAACCCCCTCAATTATTATTATTATTATTATTGATGTGCTGTAAAATCATACACGTGTTGTTCTTTATTACCAATATTATTATTATATTTACTACGATGGAAGGAAATTCTTTCAATTCTTTCAATATTTATCGGTCATTAACACGGCTATATAACATTCTTTCGTTTGCATGCTTACAAACCAATACCAACCACTGTGGAATCGACCCACGGTACCATATACATCTCTAACTAGATAAATACCAAAAATAAATAACGATAGAGAAAAAAATAATAATAATGGCGACGAAGGAGATAAAGAGTGAAGAAAGAAAAATATATATATCTTAAATGAGCCGTATTCAAGAACATCCGTGGTATATACGATGGTGTGGTACTGTACGACGACGGCTCTGTGGTGGTTTGCATATGGAGTCATCGTATCGGTACCATACCATCGTATGCACTACGAACGTTCTTGAATATGGACCATGTGTTGTTTACCTCTGTTTTTTTTTCTCCTCTACTTTTGTCGTCAGTGTTGCCAGATGGCTTTGTCGTTGTCAGTGTTGCCAGATGATACAGTTATCAGCGTTGCCAATAGTATGATTATTATAGCCGTCGAGGTGAGCTGTAACGGCAGTAGCCCAAAATATAGCCAGTCCAATACCCCCCCAATTATATCATGCTGTCCCCCCTATTCCCGCACCCCCCAAGCCTGTCCCACTATTCCCGCACCCCCCAAACCTGTCCCCCATACTCCCGCACCCCCCAAGCCTGTCCCCTACTCCCGCACCCTCCTAGTTCCCCCCCCCAAATCAGGGAAATGTTAATAACTGTGTATTGAAACATACTATACAAGTACACTCGCGGTCAGAAATTGTGTCTTGATCCCTTGGCACGATGAATCGCAACTAGCCAAGCTTTGATGATTCGAACAAATGTGTGTTGTAGGGAGACGCACAGTTATTCAAACCTTATAAAAAAAAATTTATATAAAAAAAATTTTAATATAAAACAAATTTTATATAAAAAAATTTTATATAAAAAAATTTTATATAAAAAAATTTTATATAAAAAAATTTTATATAAAAAAATTTTATATAAAAAAAAATTTATATAAAAAAAATTTATAAAAAAAAAATTTTATATAAAAAAAAATTTTATATAAAAAAAAATTTATATAAAAAAATTTTTATATAAAAAAAATTTAATATAAAAAAAAATTTATAAAAAAAATTTTATATAAAAAATTGTATATAAAAAAAATTTATATAAAAAAATTTTATATAAAAAGAATTTTATATAAAAAAATTCTATATAAAAAAATTTATATAAAAAAAATTTTATATAACAAAATTTTATATAAAAAAATTTTATATAAAAAAAATTTTATATAAAAAAAATTTTATATAAAAAAAAAATTATATTTATATAAATATTTTTTTTATATAAAAGTTTTTTTATATAAAATTTTTTTTATATAAATTTTTTTTATATAAAAAAATTTTTATATAAAAAAAAATTTATATAAAAAAAATTTTATATAAAAAAAATTTTATATATAAAAAATTTTATATAAAAAAAATTTTATATAAAAAAAATTTTATATAAAAAAATTGTTATATAAAAAAAATTTTATATAAAAAAAATTTTATATAAAAAAAATTTTATATAAAAATTTTTTTATATAAAAAAATTTTTATATAAAAAAAATTTTATATAAAAAAAAATTTATATAAAAAAAAATTTATATAAAAATTTTTTTATATAAAAAAAATTTTATATAAAAAAAAATTTATATAAAAAAAATTTTATATAAAAAAATTTTATATAAAAAAAAATTTATATAAAAAAATTATTATATAAAAAAAATTTTATTTAAAAAAATTTTATATAAAAAAATTTTATATAAAAAAATTTTATATAAAAAAAATTTATATAAAAAAAAATTTTATATAAAAAAAAATTTATATAAAAAAATTTTTATATAAAAAAAATTTTATATAAAAAAAATTTTATATAAAAAAAAATTTATATAAAAAAATTTTATATAAAAAAAAATTATATAAAAAAAATTTTATATAAAAAAAAAAATATATAAAAAAATTTTTATATAAAAAAATTTTATATAAAAAATAATTTATATAAAAAAAATTTTATATAAAAAAATGGTATATAAAAAAATTTTTATATAAAAAAACTATTATATAAAAAAAATTTTATTTAAAAAAAAATTTATATAAAAAAATTTGTATATAAAAAAAAATTTATATAAAAAAAAATTTATATAAAAAAAATTTTATATATAAAAAATTTTATATAAAAAAAATTTTATATAAAAAAATCTTATATAAAAAAATTTTATATAAAAAAAATTTTATATAAAAAAAATTTTATATAAAAAAATTTTTATATAAAAATATTTTTATATAAAAAAATTTTTATATATAAAAAATTTTATATAAAAAAAATTTTATATAAAAAAATTTTATATAAAAAAAATTTTATATAAAAAAAATTTATATAAAAAAAATTTTATATGAAAAAAATTTTATATAAAAAAAATTTTATATAAAAAAATTTATATAAAAATTTTTTTATATGAAACAAAATTATATAAAAAAAAATTTATATAAAACAAAAATATATAAAAAAAATTTTATATAAAAAAAATTTATATAAAAAAAAATTTATATAAAAAAAATTTTATATAAAAAAAAAATTATATAAAAAAAATTTTATATAAAAAAATTTTATATAAAATTTTTTTTATATAAAAAACTATTATATAAAAAAAAAATTATATTTATATAAATTTTTTTTTATATAAAAGTTTTTTTATATAAAATTTTTTTTATATAAATTTTTTTTATATAAAAAAATTTTTATATAAAAAAAAATTTATATAAAAAAAATTTTATATAAAAAAAATTTTATATATAAAAAATTTTATATAAAAAAAATTTTATATAAAAAAAATTTTATATAAAAAAATTGTTATATAAAAAAAATTTTATATAAAAAAAATTTTATATAAAAATTTTTTTATATAAAAAAATTTTTATATAAAAAAAATTTTATATAAAAAAAAATTTATATAAAAAAAAATTTATATAAAAATTTTTTTATATAAAAAAAATTTTATATAAAAAAAAATTTATATAAAAAAAATTTTATATAAAAAAATTTTATATAAAAATTTTTTTATATAAAAAACTATTATATAAAAAAAAATTATTTAAAAAAAATTTTATATAAAAAAAATTTTATATAAAAAAAAATTTATATAAAAAAAAAATTATATAAAAAAAAATTTATATAAAAAAAATTTTATATAAAAAAAAAATTATATAAAAAAAATTTTATATAAAAAAATTTTATATAAAAATTTTTTTATATAAAAAACTATTATATAAAAAAAAAATTATTTAAAAAAAATTTTATATAAAAAAAATTTTATATAAAAAAAAATTTATATAAAAAAAAAATTATATAAAAAAAAATTTATATATAAAAAATTTTATATAAAAAAAATTTTATATAAAAAAATTTTATATAAAAATAATTTTATATAAAAAAAAAATTTTTATCAAAATTTTTTTATATAAAAACAATTTTATATAAAAACAATTTTATATAAAAAAAATTTATATAAAAAAATTTTATATAAAAAAAATTTTATATAAAAAAAAATTTTATATAAAAAAATTTTATATAAAAAAATTTTTATATAAAAATTTTTTTATATAAAAAAATTTTTATATATAAAATATTTTATATAAAAACAATTTTATATAAAAAAATTTTATATAAAAAAAATTTTATATAAAAAAAATTTATATAAAAAAAATTTTATATGAAAAAAATTTTATATAAAAAAAATTTTATATAAAAACATTTATATAAAAAAAAATTATATAAAAAACAATTTCTATAAAAAAAAATTTATATAAAAAAAATTTATATAAAAATAATTTATATAAAAAAAAATTTATATAAAAAAATTTATATAAAAAAAATTTATATAAAAAAAATTTATATAAAAATAATTTATATAAAAAAAAATTTATATAAAAAAATTTATATAAAAAAAATTATATAAAAACAAGTTTATATAATTTTTTTTTTTATAGTAACAATAATAACCGAAT
>JAWQEG010000247.1:1535000-1626483 GCA_033782935.1 Petrolisthes cinctipes
GTAATAGACTACCAAGCTGGGTTTATAGAGCATGTAGCCCCAAGTCTCCAATATATAACTAAGGGTTCATTCCACAGTGTTTGGTAGTGGTTTGTAAACATGTAAACGAAAGAATGTTACCTGTGTAAATGAATTCCTCCCCTACACATACACCACTACACACACCCCTTCATATTCTCCCTGCCCCTCCCTCCTTCCTCCCCTACACATAACGGGGCGTGGCGGGGGTGATAACGGGGCAGGGCGGGGGTGATAACGGGGCGGGGTGGGGGTGATAACGGGGCAGGGGTGATAACGGGGCAGGGCGGGGGTGATAACGGGGCGTGGCGGGGGTGATAATGGGGCAGGGCGGGGGTGATAACGGGGCAGGGCGGGGGTGATAACGGGGCAGGGCGGGGGTGATAACGGGGCAGGGCGGGGGTGATAACGGGGCGGGGTGGGGGTGATAACGGGGCAGGGGTGATAACGGGGCGTGGCGGAGGTGATAACGGGGCGGGGGTGATAACGGGGCAGGGCGGGGGTGATAACGGGGCAGGGCGGGGGTGATAACGGGGCAGGGCGGGGGTGACAACGGGGCAGGGCGGGGGTGATAACGGGGCGGGGTGAGGGTGATAACGGGGCAGGGGTGATAACGGGGCGTGGTGGAGGTGATAACGGGGCGGGGGTGATAACGGGGCAGGGCGGGGGTGATAAACTAATAACTTTTCCTAGAAGGTCCAGACCACAGGTAATGCCAGTACATCGTGTTCACTTGCATGGTTGACCATAAGGACTGCCAACATGGACCTTCTATATACTACATGTATGTAAACATGCTGTTGTACAGTAATTATCAAAGTGAAATACGTCTTGCCTCTATAGAATTGTACTGTACCATACTCTTAGTTAATAATCATATCTATACATATACATCTACATAACATTCTAATATATAATACAGTGATGGAAGAAATAGGGAGGACCACGAGTGATGAGGGAGGCGAGGAGCTAGGGGGAGAAGAGGAGGAGGGAGGGGTGAGAAGGGGGGGATGTAGTTGTGGTTAGGAATGGTTTGGGAGGGTGTTGGGGGGAACAATGAAACATAAACCAATAAAATATGTACAGCCATGGGTGATAGTGCTGGACCAGGGTCCAAGGAGAGCAACTGAATAGAATTCGAAAAAGTGAATTTTCCAAACCATTCTCAACGTTGAGAGAGGTTTAGAAGACTCACTTTTTCGAACTCTGTTCAGTTGCTCTCCAACACTCCTTGGACCCTGGTCCAGCACTATCACCCATGGCTGTACCATTATAACATACATAAAACAAATATTAAAATAAATCAATAGTTACACACCAACCATCATCCTTTATTATCTATTGCACGAGGACGAATTGGACGGCTACTGATTCCACCAAACTATGCCACAAAACTGACAGGTCCCCAACAACACCTCGAAGCTTCACTCAATAATCTCGGGGCCTCACAAGAGTCACAAGTTACTCACAGCTTACAGTACCGAGGTTGAAGTTAAAAATAAAAAAAACTCATTCATCCCTCATAATTGAATTTTTATTATAATTGTTGTTGTGTTTTTCTTTACAAGTTTGTGTGTGTGTGTGTGTGTGTGTGTGTGTGTTTACCTGGTTGATATGTTGTGAGGAAGAGAGGAAAAATTATATACAAGTTTTGTTTTGTTTGCTTGTTTCTTTGTTTGTATGTAAGATATTTTCATTGTTGTGTTTTTGTTTACAAGTTTTGGTGTGTGTTTGTTTTTTTGTTTTTTTTCCCTGGTTGATATGTCGTGAGAGAAAGAGGAAAAATTATATGCAAGTTTTGTTTCGTTTGTTTGTTGTGTGTGTTTTTTTTTTTTTTTTTTTTTTAATTGCTTCCCAGGTTGATTTTTATCGTGAAAATTTCCACCACAGTTTTATAAAGAGAAAAAATAAATAAATTCTATCTACGTGAAGTGATATACCCCCTGGCAACAACAGGTGGAACTAATCTGTGCTTGTTTACGTGTGTGTGTGTGTGTGTGTAGTAAAGCATACCTCAGATTTACTGGGTATGCTTCCTGTAATAGTGTGTGTGTGTGTGTTTTTTTTTTTTTTTATGTATGTGCTTATGTGTGTTTATGTATGTGTGTGTGTGTGTGTGTGTGTGTGTGTGTGTTTATGTTTGTACGTATGTGTTTGTGTGTGTAGCAGAGCTTACCTCATATTTTATGGTTATGGTTCCTGTAATAGTGTGTGTGTGTGTGTGTGTGTGTGTACCTACGGTACCTAACTACTTACCCATCTACTGCAGGAAGGAGTGAAGTTTATGTTTTTCGTGTGTGTGTTTGTGTGTATGTGTGTGTGTGTGTTTATATGTATGCGTGTTTATGTGTGTATGTGTGTGTGTTTATGTGTATGTGTGTTTATTATGTATGTATGTGTGTGTGTGTTTTTATGTATGTGTTTATGTGTATGTTTGTTTATGTATGTGTGTGTGTTTGTACCTACCTATCTACTGCAGGAAAGAATGAAGTTTATGTTTGTGTGTGTGTGTGTGTTTATGTGTATGCGTGTTTATGTGTGTATGTGTGTTTGTCCCTACCTACCTACTTAGCTATCTACTGCATGAAGGAGTGAAGGACGTATGGACAGATGTAAGTGGGTAGGGTGATGACTGCAGACAGGGTGTGGTCATTCTGCTGGTTAGGGAGGATGTGGTAAGGTGTGGCCATGCAGGGAGGCAGGAAGAGTGTGTGTGTGTGTATGTGTGTGTGTGGCAAAGGAAGCAGGAAAGGTGTGTGTGTGTGTAGGTGTGGGTGTGTGTGTGGCTGTGTGTGTGGTAGAGTGTGGTCAGGGAGGCAGGAAGGGTGTGTGTGTGTATATATATATTTAGCGAAATGCATAAATAATTATGTTTTGAAAAGTCAATACATTTTGCAGTCAACTTAACACCCACACCCCGTCCAACCCTACCCTTCTTTTCCCCTTCTTCATCACTTACTCAGAAAGAGGGGGAGGGGGAAGGGGGCAGGGAGGGAAAGGGGGGAGACAAGAGGGAAGGGAGGGAAGATATTTAAAATAATCATGTATACGCATTTCAATACAAAATAAAATGGCTTTCTAATATCAATGAGTTATAACATATATTTCCAAAGTTTGTCAGTAAAGTTCATATATAATTATGTTGTATAGAGTAATTCTGGTTAGGTTAGGTTAGGTTAAGTTAGGTTAGGTTAGTTAATAGATACATAGGGTGTGTGTTTGTGTGTGTGTATTCTGCTTGTTTATATATATATATATATATATATATATATATATATATATGTGTGTGTGTGTGTGTGTGTGTGTGTGATAGAGTACTGTACCTTCTCAGCTATCGTGAATGGTGGTGACAAAATAACCTTGGTGTGTTTCCTCTATATAAATATTATGTGTACATTTTGTGGAAGTCATTTTTTAAAGGTATCGTATTGCATTCCTTGACTCAATATCCTGACCACACACACACACACACACACATTGATAAACAGGTTGAAGAATACACACACACACACACACACTCAGATAAACAAGTTGAAGCACACACACACACACACACACACATAAACAAGTTGAACACACACACACACACACACACACACACACATGATAAATAATCCATAGACGCTAAAAAAAAACCCATCATACTCATGATCACCATTTTCTTTGTGTAAGTATATAATTATATATGTATAAATATCTTTATCTACTCTATTTCTTTTAAATGTATGTATATTTTCAGCCTATGGCTGCCCTCATGTCAATAAACCGATTATTATTATTATTATTATTATACACACACACAGATAAACAAGTTGAAGAATACGTACACACACACACAGAGATAAACAAGCTGAAAAATACATACACACACACACAGAATAATTCATAATTTCGTAAACCCCGTGTAATTTCGTTGTAAGTTAATATTTTTATATCTCAATTTTTATTACTACGTAGATTTTTCCATTTAATTGCAGTCTCATTTACAATTTTTTTGTTTTTTTCAAACAGAACAATAAATTCATGGTTTCGAAAATCCATGAAATTTCCTTTTAAGATTGAAGTCCATATTTTTATTTTTTCATCATTTTCCTCCTCAGGTTTCTGATTCCTCCTGACTATGCCACGAAACAAACAAGATCCTTCCATTATAGGTGAGTGTGTGTGAGAGATACTTGGAGGCTTCTGATTCCTGACTATGCCACGAAACAAACAAGCTCCTTCCATATAGGTGTGTGTGTGTGTGTGTGTGTGAGACTTGGAGGCTTCCGATTCCTCCTGATTTAACACTCCATTTTTACTTTAGTCACTCGTTATATTCATGCGTCGTTTTTTTTCGATTGCTAAGATTAACAGAGAGAACGGAGAGTGGTAGGGTAACATGATGTACAGTTGCCTACACATGAAGCTGGTATGTCTCGTTACTTGTGAAGTAGCTACAACGAAAGGAAAGCGAAAAAAGATGTAGTTTGTTGACAGGCAGACAGTAAAATATTATTACTATCTGCTTGTCAACAAACTATAACTTTTGCTCACTTTCCTTCCTGTTGTAGGTATCTCGCAAGTAGCGAGGCGTACCAGATTCATGTGTGGGCAACTGTACATATATATATTACCGTATATGAATTAATTGTGTTGTAATTATTATTAGAAAAAAAGTATGTTATGATTTGTATGTCTAGTTTATTTATAATTACCTGTTTAGTTTTGAAGTGAATTGTAATTATTTATGTATTATCATTATTAGGGATGAATAGTTTTGAATACGAGAGATGGGCTTAAATTCAAAGTGGTTCATAGGAATTCTTATAACGGGTGACGCGATATCAAATAATCCCTGTTGAAGTGACTATATGTTGAGTATTTCCCATCTTAATTTTCATAACTGTTCAAATCTTGTGCTAGTGGAGCGGTCGGTCACGTACACAAATCGGTTGTTGATGTCGTTGTTGTTATTTTAGCGTGGCAGGCTTTTGTCTCTTCGGAGTATATTTTTAGAATAGGTAAGATGATAATTATGGTATGGAGAGTTAGCACACCTTGTTCTGTGTTTAACAAGATTTTATTAATAACCCAAGTGGTAGTACAGATTCACAAAAGGGTTAAGTTAGACTTTAAAGAGAGAGAGATGGCTATGAGACCCCTTGTTTAGCGATTGGGTATCTCTAGCATACTACCATATAGAAGGTACAGTAGGAGCTCTCTGTGTGACTTGTGACGTCACTAACTGCTGAGGAAGCTTGGTGTCCATGGACCCGTTTATGTCAGGTCAGCTAGTTTAAGAGATCATGTGAGGGTACATGGTGTATGACTCACTACCTATATGTAGGTATTATTATATGTAATTTATATGTAGTTATAACCGGTACAATGCTCGGCCACCACCATCCTTCGCCCTCGAAGGAATATTTACATACATAAAGATATATATTATTGGTAATACATGCAGTCTGTAGATAGTTTTATATTATTATTTCTACAGAGAATAAGGATTATAACATGTACAGTATATATTTATTAAATACATCCAGTCTAAATGTGCAAGAATGTGTAATTAACCTATACATTTGTATCCTCATTACCGTAGGTCACTTGTCTCTGTCGTTCACGAGCAGATAATTGTCGGTACCTAGCATACACCTTCCGTAAACAGCTGAAGACAATTGTACAAACAATTAAAGTGAGTGCAGGAATGATAAGGAGAGGAAATACAACTTCTTTTGATAGATGCATAGGTAACAAATCATCTAGTGTAGAGGTAAACTTTGAGTCATTTAAGTATTTAAGAAACTTTACTTTGTCTGAAACAACAGTTATTTTATCTAAAGAGATATTTACTACAAGGTTAATAGACTCTAACTCCGTAGAAAGCGTTGACACAAATGCTTTATGGTGATGTGTTGGTAAGTTAAGGAAATCCTCATTCCTTATCTCACAATGGTCCGGGGCCATATAGTAACCATCCATCCACACATGTTGGACTTTACCATTGCATATTAATGTCAGACTGGTTCTCTTTTGAAAGTAATAATAATGGTTAGTTCCGAAGTGTTCATGGTAGAAAGTAGCATTACTGACAGTTGTGAAAGTACAGTAAGAAGTTGGGAGAGTGGACTCAGGGACAATGAATGAAAGTTCACATTTTGCTTTTTCTGCTAAGCTGAAGGTAAACATATAAGCAGGACATACATATAAATGTAAGTATGATGTGAGACAGTCATCCAGTGAAGTTTTGTCTAAGGTGTCAATTGCAGTGTAATCCTCTGATGCAACAATGTATTGAAGTGATTTATCAACAACCAACAGTGTATTATTTACTTTAATTTGGAAAGGACGTAATTCCCAAATATTAAATGACGTCTGCGATTTAAAAGGAATGTTAATTAATATATTTTATTCAGTAAAGATTGATCCAATGATTGGATAATAATATTCCACGTCTGAAATAGTAGATATGGGAGTTAGCTTATAGGTATTTATGGCTGTTTCCACTGCTGACTGCAACTGTCGTAGAGGTAACAACTTAGAATTTACTCTTCCCAATCCAGCATCTACCAAGTCACTAATTATTACTTCATTTAACTCAGTAAGTTCCTGTACAGCTATCTCTATGGCTGCAATATATTCACTAATTAATTGGACCTGTTCAATTTCTGGTATTATTCCAACTAATTTGTATACCACCAAAGATAATTGGTTATTTGTTTCAATTATTTCATGGGTTTTCTGTTTTAGGTTTTGAAGTGCCTCATAGGTTTGGATGACTATCCTATTCTGTTTCCCCAGGGCTATTGTTTCTTCTAGTTTTTTACCTAAGGCAGTTACATCAACTGCCATGGCTGTGCCAAACAGTTGTTTACTTAAAAGTCCCATGAAGTTAAAAAGACTACGACTCTGTCGACGGGCATGGGCAGATTGCCGCACTTCATGTGGTTCCTCTGGAAATGAAAGCTTCATATTGTTAATTATTTTTACTAACCTATTTACTCTATTTGTCTGTAATTTTAGAGTCATTTTAATAGGTCTAGTATTATTGTAGAAGTATTTTAGATGTGGGTTAGTAGTAACGTCAGATCTAGTATTCATTTCCTCGTTGTTATAAAAATTATTTACTTGTGTGGTGACAGTTTCTATATGTCGGTGTAATTCTGTTACATGCTGTCCAAGGTTGTCAATTATTTCTGGCACATCTAGTAATCCGTGAATTTCCAGTTGTACTGTAACCAAATCTTCCACAATCAAGACCTTTCCTCTATGTTCGACCAAGGCACCTGGCTTTAGTGCTTCGGCCGGAACTGTGTTTTGTTGGGCCAGTGTAACAAGTGCTGAGCTCAGCAAAAACAGTGATAGTGTCTTGTTCCCCATCTGAAATAAATGTCATTATTTAGTTTTGTTTGCAGACCTAAGTTTTTGTCTGTATATATTTGTGGTACTAGATGTGGGAGTGGAGTGTATTATTTCTTGTGGTTGGTCTGTTTGTGTGCTAGGTGTGTCATTTAATTTAATCTTTTTACACCTATCGACATGCACTATTTCTACCTTCCCTGTATTTATATCTTTGACCTTTATTTTATTTCCATGGGCTATATCTATTATTTCATATTGGAGTTAGTTTTGAAACTCTATCTGGGGCTTTTACCATGACATTTTCCCCAACAGCAACATCCATATTATATGGTGGAGAAGAATTACCAGTAATTATGTCATATGGAAGTCGCTTTTCTGTTCCATATATGATATAATGCGGGGATTTACCCACGGATGAATTTATGGAACCATTGATAGAGGCGGCTATAAATGATATCCAGTGTTCCCATGATCCTTGCATAGGATGAGCTACATGTCGCAAGACTTCCAGTATCTTACGATTTGCTCTTTCTGTAAGACCATTGCTAGCTGGATGATATGCTGTTATGAAAGTTTGTTTTATATGATATTGATCACATATGTTTCGTAACAAACGATTAGAAAAATTTTTGCCATTGTCTGTTAGTATCACCTTAGGTGTGGTGTACTGGCAAAGTAAATTTGTTACGAGCTTGTGTGCAACCTCTTCTACTGTCTTTGTCTTGAAAGGAGTTATGACCACATAACGTGAGAAATGGTCTACACATACAAGACAATATTTGGAGCCTTGATGACTCATTGGTAAGCTTAGTATATCTATACCAACTACATCCCATGGTTGTTCAGGTATTGGGTAATTTAAAATAGGGGCTGGACCCATGGTATTACCTATATGAGCATGGCATGATTCACAATTCTTGATATGTTTCTCCACGTCTGCGCGGAGAGTGAATCAATAATATTTAAGTCTAGTTTCTGCTATACAGCGATCCCTTCCCGGATGTCCGGCTTGTGGATGGTTATGCATTAGAGTTAGTACAGTGTTAATTAGTGTATCAGGGACTACCACCTGTGAAGAAATGTTAGTTTGCTTCTCAAGCTTCCTGAACAAAATGTCATCTACCACCTCAAACTGTGATAGTGGGATGGGTAATTCTGGTAGGTTACTCTCGTCACCTGAAACCAAAGCATAAATGACCTATGACCAAAATTTGTCTTTCTTTTGTTCAGTTTTAACAAGTTCCACATTGAAGTCTACTTCACTACTAGTGGGAATGACAGCAGCAGCTGATACATTGCGAGATAAAGCATCTGCAACTTTATTGAAACGCCCAGGAAGATATTTAATTGTAGACTGAAATTCTGAGATAGTTAGATACCATCTAGCTAATTGACCTGTCAAATTTTTACCATGACAGAGACCACAAACAGGTTGATGATCTGTATATATGGTGATAGGATACCCTAGTATTATTTCCCTGAAGGTCTTTATGGCCCATACAACCGCCATAGCCTCCAATTTAGTGACACTGTATTTCTTCTCTGCATCATTCACAACACGACTGGCATATGCACAAACCTTGCAACAACCCTCAGTGGAATGTTGCATAAGCACAGCGCCTTGACCATCCTGCATGTGTTGCGTCAGTACAGAGAGAAAATGGGAGGTTATAGTTTGGATAACTTAAAATTGGAGCAGTTGTGAGCTTAAGTTTTAATTGATCAAAGCTATCTTGCTCTGTCTGTTACCACTTAAATTCGATATTTTTCTTGAGGAGTCTTGTTAGTGGGCTGGCGATTTTAGCAAAATTCATTATGAATGACCGATAGTATGAACATAATCCAAGGAAACTCCTTATTTGCTTTACTGTAGTAGGTTGAGGAAATTCCTTTACTGCTTTAATCTTGGAATCCAATGTGTGAATTCCTTTACTATTTACTTTATGACCCAAAAATTCTATTTCAGCTTTAAGGAATGTACATTTTGACAGTTTAACCTTTAATCCAACATCCTGCAGTCGTTGTAAGACTTTGTCTAGTTTTTGTAGGTGTGAATTTACATCAGGGCTGACAATAATTAAGTCATCTAAGTATGCAACAACGTGTTGAGTCATGTCGCTGAAGATAGTATTTATCATCCTTTGGAATGTTAAGGGGGCATTGGATAATCCAAAGGGCATTCTGACAAATAGCCAATGACCATTAGGGGTGCTAAAAGCAGTAATAGGTTTGGATTGGTCATCTAATTCTACTTGCCAATAACCACTAATTAGGTCAAGACTACTAAAGACTCTGTTATTTTCCCCAATCTCCATGACGATATCTTTAAGTACAGGTAATGGGTACCTATCCTTGACAGTTTTCTCATTTATCTTCCTAAAATCAATAACAGGGCGGAAATCCCTTGTTTTCTTAGTCACTAAGAATAATGGGCTGTTATAAGGACTGTTTGAAGGCTCAATGATTCCTTCTGTAGACATATCATCCACCATTTTATTCATTATTTGTCTTTGACTGTGAGGTAATCTGTAAGCTTTCACATATACTGGATCTGTGTCTGTTAATGATATGTGATGTTTAACTAGTGTTGTTTTCCCCAACCGCTCACCAGGTAAAGCAATAGCCGACCTGTGATTTGCTAATATGTGTAAAAGCTGTGTGTGATGTGAAGGAAATTCATTTACTTGTACATGCTTATATAATTCATTAATAGTTTGCCTAAGTTGCAATTCATTAACAGTATGTATGTTGGCTAAGGGAGGAGATTCTGTTTCCATCTGTATTGGTTTAAGAAACACAAGAAAGTCACCTATGTAAGTACCTGGTTTTATTTTCACTGCTTGATCAACCTTGTTAAAAATTAGAGCTTCAATGAAGTTGTCTTTTTGTACCAGAGAAAATATGGATTCCATACCGACATTATTTATTTTACAAGTTTTACTTAAGGATATGGTTTGATTTCCCACATAATTGTCACCTTTCACTTTCACCTTTATGATAGCAAACCCTTTACTTGGTAAATTTACCGTACTTTTGACACTGCCTGCCAGTCGAGTCTGTGAGTCACTTGCTCTCGTACCCGAGCTTACAGCTGTGCACTGCTGACTCCGCGGTTGACATGGGTACACTTGACCTTGAAAGATAATTGACTGGATGGATATTGCAATGTCAAGGTTGTGATCTGTCAGTTCTTTTAAACCTAACAATCCACCAGTTGGCAAACTGAAGTTTTCACAAATGTAGAAGGTGCATTTTAGTCTCTGACTATTCAATGAAAGTGTAATAGGAAATTGGACCATACCTTTAATGATTAATTTACTACCAGATAAGGCAGTTAAGCTTAAATCTGATGGTTGAATAGGCCATCGTTCCTGTGGGCTTTCCTTTAACAGCTGTTTAAGTGTTACTTCAGACAGTAATGATACACAAGCTCCTGTATCAACAGCAGCTAACGAGACATTTGTATTCCCAATGTTACAAGGAAGTGATAGTACATCAACTTTACCCAAGGCAGCAACAAGTATATTTATTTGTTTAGGCGTGATTAAATTGGCGTTTTTGTTTTTTGTTTTTAAATCATCACCTGTATTTGCACGTCTATTATTTATTTGATCTCTTGTATTTAATGTGACTCTACATTCACCTGTATTATGTGTCACACTATTATGAATAATGCAATACTTGTTACTGGGCTTGCTGTCACTTTCACTTGCTACTTTATTACTATTATCCTTACTTTTGGCATTTGAGCAATTATTCTTATTAAAGTAACACTTATCTTGTCTGTATCCATATTTTCTGCAGATTTTACAATAAGGTTTCTTCTTCGAACTCTGAGGTGTGAAGTTTGTAGTGTGTGGTGTCTGTGAAGTGCTGTGGTGAGTGTCTGTGTCAGTGATCACGGCTACAGGTAGGGCTCTAGGTACATTAAGAGGTTCTTTTTTACTAACCTTTGGGCATTAGGATAAATATATACCGTGCTTCTCTCACACATGGTGCCGAAGTTGATGCTGGTGTTGATGTTTATCATACCATCACTTCTTTAACTCAACCAATGGTAAAATTAGTAGTGGCATTTCATGGACTGGAAGTTGTACTCAGGGTTGG
The DNA here is from genome assembly GCA_033782935.1 of Petrolisthes cinctipes. NCBI lineage: Eukaryota > Metazoa > Arthropoda > Malacostraca > Decapoda > Porcellanidae > Petrolisthes > Petrolisthes cinctipes. The sequence goes on from JAWQEG010000247.1 coordinate 1,546,473, forward strand.
GTGATGATATCAAATAGTCAAATAGGCTATGACCGGGTAGTATATTCATGATCTGTACAACCGCATTGGCTGCTATACTCGCGCAACAACTGCACCTAGCTCTTACCATCTTTTTAATCTTATGCAGTTATGCTATTAATATTTGCATTAACCAGATCAATATTTATGAATGCGTAGACGAGATTTGATTGGTAGGTTTCAGAACTATGATAGCGCAAATACTGAGAACACCCTGTGTTTCTAATAGAAAAATGGAGTTATCGTACGTTTAGTGTAATATATAATTATACTGTATGTATATATATCTTACACTCACAGCATATATATATATATATATACCAAGACCTTTGATATACCGGTATAGGAGTAATATCTCCACTTAAAAATAGTAGTAGCCTATGTTGTGTATATGAAGGTTTTGTAGTACTGTAAGTTAATCTACAAGACAGCAGACATTTCACCTTTCAGTTCCAATACCAAATCAAATTATATATTACCAAACAGATTTTTCATTACTAAATTGGACCTGATTTGGTAATGAAAAATACCAAATGGCAACCCTGCCAGTCTACCAACATGGTGGATGTTTACATCGTGACGTCACGCTGATCAGCTGAGTGAGAACCCCCTATTCATATTGCTTGTTTACAGATCCACTGCCGTGGACCACCACGTTGCCGTCATGCAGTGACCAAAGTACCCTGACAGAGTGAGTTGTGGTGGTGGAAGGTAGAAGGCAGTGGGTAGTTAGGATATATACACATTATCTCTACCACCACCACACAAAATGGTAGGGGGAAAACAAAGTGTGGTCCAAAACAGATGGCCATCTGCCGGGGGGGGGGCTGACTTTATTCTCTGTGAATATTAGCCATCCCCCACAGGGCTAGAATAAAGATTGTTATAGGATCTGGTCACTTTCTTGTGGAATTGACGAGGTCTGCCCAAGGTGTACTGCAACCTTTTTTTTTTCTCCACTGCAGTGTGGACCGCCAGCACACTGGACCGCCAGCACACAGGGGGTGCATTTTCCTTTGCATGCAGCAGTTTTAAATGCCCTCCCCCTTATGGTCCCTTCAGGGCTGGTCTCATGGAAGGTGCTGCCCCACTTGTAGCTCTTGTGGTAACATGGACTTGGGCCCACACCACTGGCTGTGTGATCAAAGCCTTCCCCCCAATGGGCCCCCAGACTCCCTGGTCCAGTAAGCTCTGGTCCCATTTCCTTGGAATGGGCTTCGGTAGCCCAGGCATATAGGGCCATACAGACATATAGGGCCATGCAGCCCCTCCTTTATTTTAATTTGTTTATTCACTGCGACCAGAGTGTACCAGGGGTCTGTGGGGCAGGAGGCCATTCTGCCCCGGGAGAACATCAACAACAACAACAATAGATGGCCAAACTAGGACAGGAGCCCTACTAATGTCTCAATGCAGCAGTTCGAATCCATCTGGAGATACATACTGGTGAAGTTATATCCAGATTCTGTGGTGTGTAGGATTTGTTTTATATATATATATATATATATATATATATATATATATATATATATATATATATATATATATATATATATATATATATATATATATATATATATTACTGTACTTAATACAAAATACATAATTAATTTGTTTTTAACATAGGTCAAATTTAGCTTACCATCATCTAGTGTATTGACGACATTGTGCTTCGGTTTGGCCATATAATTGATTTTTAATAATCTTAAACTTAGAAGATGCACACATCATTCTGGTAAATTTGCCTTGCTTCTACATAGTCAAACTTGACTTTGACAGATATTTGTTGTTAATCTAACAAATATATCAACAGGAGATGGAATGCCATATTTAATATTTGATAAAAATGTTTACAGTAATATTAAGAATTATAATGTTGATTAATTTTGTCCATATTTTATAAAAAAAAGTTTGATTTATTTAAACCACAATTATATACTTTACCAGCTGTTATATAAGTATGTCTTTTGAGTCATGTACAATATTAACTATTTATTATAGGAAATAAAGTTCTTTATACTGTACTTGATGTATTGCAAGACCCTACCTTATTGTATTTATACTGTAGGTGATATTTTGTCACAAATATAATTTTATAATGCTATCATAGGGTCTCGGCCCTTCTCTGTCTGAACTCTGCGAATTCCCTACATTCTCTGTCACACTACTTAAGAGTTTTCTGTTTGAAACTAATTTATTGGCCAGCATTTAACTTCATACAGCTCAGATATATCCCCTATCACCCATAGATTTCATACACTGCTAGAGTGACATAAGTTCCAATAGGGCCTGCTGATGCTAATCTTAATACTGTATACAAGAAAGAGTATAATATTATGTAATGTCATCATGAGCTAAGTTTTGCTTGTGGCAAAAGGACTGGCCTAAATAGTCAAGGTTGATCAATTTAAAAATATTACAGTAATGGTTATTTGTACATAATTATAGTACAGGCACAATCATTTCGTCCTTAAGAATTGGAATAATGGTCAATCTCTACTTCTAGTCAAAGTTTAGGGGGAATTAGTATATGCCTCATTATAGGGTGACACGAGAGAGAACCTCTAGTTTCCTCATTTCTTCAATAAGTTATGCTTCTTTAACAGAGGTGAATTAAGGTTCCCTCTTAGCCAGAGGCAGTAATAGAAGAGGAAGAAGAGGTGGCTATATTCTAAAAAAAAAATTGTAGGAACATATCTATATTTAGGAAATAAGGCCAGCAATTGTGACACTGTTTGCTAAGCAAACCATGGACTGAAATGATTAATAGAGGTAAGCTATGCACTATCTCCCTTCAGATACATTTTTTTCTCGGTTAAAATTAGATAAATGTTTAAAGCAGTTCATGGTGAAAGCCTTGGTGAAGGGAAACACTGTTTTAGCTCTCTTGCTTCAGCAATAGAACGTACGAGAATTGATTTACCCAAAGATGTAGTGTTCTGTAAAATATATGTGTACTTCAGAATGAAACATCTAAACAAAATAATTGACAAAGGGAAGAAGGAAGAAAATCTTGTAGATATATGAATAGGAAAATGACAAGCTAAATAAAGTTATGCAGTAACATAGCTGGGTAAAATGGGAGATGTAAAAGAATGTGTGAAAAGTATTTTTCATAGCCAAGTAATTTTGTAAATTATACCGTAATTAGATATATGCACTGTATATACAACAAAGTTTGTATTGATATCTTCTATTAGAATATGAGAGGGTTAAGATATGTAAGCTTGTCTAGAATACCGGTAACATATATTAAGTCATATACAGCTGTACCAGTCCTCTAAGGCTTTAACTCGTTCAGGATCTGATACAGTACCTTGTACTGGAGTTGTAGTCGTAGTAGTTGTTGTTGTTGTTGTATTAGGTAGCGAGCTCGGCGTCGTGGTGGTGTTCAGTCAAGGTAGGAAATAAACTTCAGTAAGTAAAATTAAACTTACTTTATTTATTAATACTAAGGGAGTTTTATGCCCTCTCTTGTCTTATGTTAATGGAGTACAGAGAAGATGTCTTTTTGCTGTTTCGATCTTGAGTTCCTCACTAAAGCTCTCCTGGTCCGTTTATATTCATTCTGTCTTGGGAGATGCCAAGTCTATTGGAATACCATTACCTCCTTAAAAAGGGGGTGGAGTTCTATTTAAGCTCCACCCAATTCTCCTCTCTCTCTCTCTCTCTCCTACTTTCTCTCCCTCTCTCTCTCTCTCCTACTTTCTCTCCCTCTCTCTCTCTCTCTCTTGAGTTTAGAGATGACAGGTGAGAAATGAAGGGCAAAAATGGGGAACCTCTGTGTATGTTGTTGTAAGGGGCGTCTGGTGTATGTCGTTTCAAATGGGCGTCTGGTGTGGTCGAGAACCTCTTGTATTGTACTGTACACAGCGATAATGTGATGGAGGGAGACATATATTAAGTAAGAGCTTGGTATGTTACAAGTACGAATGATAATTGAATGCTTAATGTAGTGAAACGTGTATTAGGCGAGGGAAAATAATGAGTTAGATTATCACTACAGATTCTTGCGATCAAGGTGTGGTACGGAGCAGCGCTCATCATGCCCTCCTCGTACAGCGACGACTTATTTATGACATTTATTCCTTACTCGGGATATTTCATGCGCTGTTTTCGGTATCAATAGCTTGCAAATCATTTCGAGTTTGCTATTTCATACATAAATATTGACATAGTAAACGAAATGCGAAATTGGAAAATACATTACTGCCGGAGCATATTTCCCATAAGAAAATACAATCGAAGGTCGTGAGTTTTGTGTACTGTGGCGCGGTATGACATGTTGGGCCCCCACGCATGCGCAGTTGATGGGTTCCAGTGGGGTTCCACTTGCTACTGCTACACCGGGACCTAACCTGGGTAAACTACCGGGACCTAACCTGGGCAAACTACCGGGAAATAACCGTGGTAATGTACACGAAATGACCGGGGCAAAATACTGGGACCTAGCCAGATCTGGCAACACTGCTACAAAACGGCAATTCTTTCAATAAATACCGAAAAGGTAGTATCTGATTTCTGAGAGACTGTTATATGAAAAAATATATATATATGAAAATGTAAGAAAATGAAAATGTGCATAGTATGTCTTTAAAAATATTTTATCTGTTTTCTGTTAGACTGTTATGTAAAAGAAAATGAAAGTTATTAAGGGTATACATGTGAAAAATTCACGTTCCGACCACTCTTAATATTAATTCCCCACCTTGTATCAATTATTAACTTCATATGGTCCTTAGCGGCAACGTTTCCCAGAGTGTTGGGGCTTATATTAAAGGTAAATAAAGTACTTAAAAAAATATAAAAAAAAATAGTTGATAAATCATATCAGCATAATACAGTAAACTGTATATTTTTATTTTCTAAGCAACAATATTGTTATTATTATTATCATTATTATTATTATTGTTATTATTAATTGTAGTAGTAGTAGTAGTAGTAGTAGTAGTAGTAGTAGAAGTAGTAAGTCCTAATTCTGGATGAGTAAGAGAATATTGGTGACATGTAAATTTCTTTTAAACAACCTTATTATTATTATTATTATTATTATTATTACATGGTGCAATTCTGAGTGAGTGAGTGAGAGAGGACGAGTGAGGAAGTTAGTAAGGGAGGAGGTGGGGGAGGTCACGCTGGGATACACGTGTTCCAGCAGAGAGAGATATCCAGTATAAAAACTAGTCAGGCGGGTGTGTGTGTGTGTGTGTGTGGTGTGAGGATGGGTTGAGTTTGGTGGGGTGGGTGTGGATGGGGTGGGCTGGGTTGGGGGTGAGGGGTGTGTATGTGTGAGTGGTGAGGATGGGTTGAGTTTGGTGGGGTGGATGTGGATGGGTTGGGTGGGGTAGGGTGAGGATGGGATGGTGAGGGAGATGAGGGAGGGAGAGGGATGGGGTGATAGGGACGAGGGGGGAAATGAGGGAGAGGGGTGGGGTGGGTGGGTGAGAGGGACGAGGGGGGAGATGAGGGAGAGGGATGGGGTGGGTGAGGGGGACGAGGGGGGAGAGGAAGAAGTGGGATATTTCTACACAAACAGGAAAACGTGAAGAAAATATAACATTCAATGCATAATATATACCAGTACCATAAACATAACTGTCCACCCATTCACTCATTTACATACAATACAACAAACACTGATAATTATAATACAACTTCAGGGGGGTGGAAGGAAGGGGGGAATTTGGCGACGTTAATTAAGGGGAGATTCCCTTGTTGGTGAATAGGAAGGTTATTGCTGATTCCTCCAAACTATGCCAGAAAACAGATCCCTTCAGTGGTATACGAATAGGAGATCTGTTTCATGGCATAGTTTGAAGGACTCACTAACCTCCTACTTTCTCACTACATCACGGGGTCCCTTAAGGGGGAAATTTTGTGTTGGTAAATCTGGAGCAACTGAATCCTCCAACCCATTCCAAGCAACAGAACACTATTATTTTTGTTCATCTGCTGGTCCTGTTTCCTGGCATACTTTGGAGGAATCAAGACACTCCAATGTAACAAAAGTTAATTACACCCTTAAGGGAAGATTCATTTTGGAGTAAATTGGTGCAGGCTACTGATTCCTCCAAACTATACCACGAAACCGATCCCTCATTATACGAGTAAAGTAACAACAACAACGTTATGGAGGTCGTATACTTTTGATACATTGGAGTGCCATGATTCCCCAGAAGTATGCCAGGAAACAGGACCAGATGAACAAAATAAGGGTGTTCTGTTGCTTGGAGTAATATGAAGGAATCAGTAGCTCCAGATTTACCAACACTGTACTCTCCCCTAAAGGACCATCTGTTTTCCTGGCATTGTTTTCGAGGAATCACACACCTTCCAGCAGTTCACCAACAAGAAAAATCTCCCCTTAGAACTTTCCTACTCGTTACTCAGGATATCCTACGAGTACATAAGAGATTACGTGTATAATTATTTTCTTCTCAACGATGCCCTTGACATTGATAAGAGATAATTACAGTACGTGACGTATATGTATGTACAGTGTGTCTATGTACAGTCGAACTCGTATATTCACGACCACGTACTTAGATGTTTATGTCATTTGAGCTGGTAACATTGATTGGGTAGGAATCAGAGTAGGTGGAAAAGTAATTCAGGGACAGGATACAATCTTTCACCTACAATGACACCTTCCCCACACAGTGTTACCAGCTCAGATGACATAAACATTTAGATTATGTACGTGGTCGCGAATTTACTAGCTCGAGTGTACAGTATATGTTATTAGGTGATACAAAAATGTGCCTAGTTAAATCAGATGGTGCAATAGGCTACTAACTGATGGAGAGGAGATAGGTACAGTTGTGGACATAAGTTTCAATACACATAAAGGTAACTAAAACAAATTGCTGAATAATGTTTTCACGTTCTCGTATGATGTTATTGATTTGAATGGTGATTAACTGGTACTTAGATTATTTATTGGAAAGTTTCTCAGCTAACGAACAGAGGGAAGCCATCAAACTTTTACATGAGCCACCCCAATGTGGATGATTATTATTGTTCACGACTGTATACGAGGTGGGAATAGAGGTTGCCAGGTCGAGAAAACATAGTAGGAAAAGTTTCACCCTATAAGCGATATCCTGCTTTCCTACCTCTGAGGGATTCCCACCTGCTGCTGCTGCTGCTACTACTGCTTGTGGTGGTGGTGGTGGTAGTGGTGGTGGTCTCTTACCGTGACGTCTGGGGCTTTCACTACTGCATGTAATAGTAGGCTGTTTGGACCCCTATTCACCAAAGCAAAGTTCACTCTTAAGGACCCTGTGATCGTGTGTCATATTTGGTGGCTTTTGATTCCTCCTGACCATGCCACGAAACAAGCTCGTTCGATAGAGGTGGTGTTTCGTGGCAATGTTTGAAGGACTCACAAACCTCCAATTTTCTGACTACATCACGGGGGTCCTCAAGAGGGTAATATGGTGTTGGTATGTACATTGGAGCAACCTGATTGCTCCAAAGTATGCCAGGGAACAACAGGACCAGAATGACAAACTTAATGGTGGCCTGTTGCTTGGAATAGTTTGGAGGAATCAGTTGCACCAGAATTACCTCACTGTGTTGACTAATACCATGCAGCTCCCCTTCCCAGTCAGTTAGTCAGTCAGTCACTAGTTAGTCAGTCAGTCAGTATATAATCAGTTTCCCTCAGTTTTAATTAAGTTTACATAAGAATATAAACTCTTACATTATAGGCACACTCATAATACCCACGAGGAACTGACATATTAATAATACAGTGTGTGAAAGAAGGCACTTCATAATTATATACTAAAGGCTGGACGGGAAATCATTGGTATATTTCATTCACCACCATTAAAAAAAAAAAAAAGAGGAAAACAGGGTCGGAGCACCCACATGCTTGCTTGCTCAAACACACACACACATACACACACACACACATACCCACCAGGAAAAGAACCTTGTTAAATTTGCTTTTGTAGGTCGTCTGGTTAAGGTTTGGTGTCGTAAGAGAATTTTGTTATTGGGTTAGGAATGTATAAAGGGGAGTGACGTCAAGCAAGGTAGATGTTGATATGGAATGTACAGTTGCGGGCTTATTTATGAGACAGGCACACTTGAAACGGGGCCCCTCATGAATAGGGTATAATAATAGGGTATAATTATTGTGATACGGTGTGTGTGTGTAGAGGAAACATGTTCTATGCTATGCTTAATTAGGGATCCGTTTGAATTGTGTGTGTGTGTGTGTGTGTACAGTGAGACGCATGAGTTTATTTATCTCTCTATCTACCTCCCTCTCTCCCTTTCTACCTCCCTCCCTTCCTCACTCACTCACTCGTTCACTCCCTTCCTTCCTCACTCATTCCCTCCCTTCCTTCCCCACTCACTCACTCATTCCTTCATCATTCCCACCCTCACTCACTCACTCACTACTTAATCACTCACTCCCTTCCTTCCACACTCACTCTCTCCGTTCCTTCCTTCCTCACTTTCACCCTCCGTCACTCCCTCACTACTTACTCACTCCCACCCTCAATCACTCACTACTTAATCACTCACTCCCTTCCCTCCTCACACACTCTCTCCGTCCCTTCCTTCCTCACACACTCCCTCCCACCCTCCGTCACTCACTCACTACTTACTCACTCCCACCCTCACTCACTCACTCCCACCCTCAATCACTCCCTCCCAACTTAATCACTCACTCCCTTCCCTCCTCGCTCACTCTATCCGTCCTTCCCTCCCATTCATGCCTTCACGACACTAAGTAAGTTATTTCAAACTTTTTTACCTTTTGGAACAGTGTAGCCTTCGGGGTATAAACAGGCGTCCTCTCCTCTGTCCCAAGGTGGTAGTGGTGTGGGTGGGGAGGGGGGGTATAAGTAGTAGTAGTGGTGGTGGTGGTAGTAGTAGGGGGTGTTGATACTGGTAATGGTGGTGGTAGTTGTTGTGGTTGTGCTTTAGTGGTGGTGGTGGTGGTAGTAAAAAACAGGGTGGTAATGGTAGTAGTGGTGGTTGTGGTCGTGAAGAACAAGGTGGTAGTGGTGATAGTAGTAGTAGTAGTGGTGGTGGTGGTAGTGGCAGTGGTGGAGGCAGTGAAGAACAGGGTGGTAGTGGTGCTGGTAGTGGTATTGGTACATAGTAGTAATGTGGTGATAGTGGTAGTGGTGTTGGTAATAGTAATGTGGTGATAGTGGTAGTGGTGTTGGTAGTAGTAATGTAGTGGTAGTGGTGTTGGTAATAGTAATGTGGTGATAGTGGTAGTGGTGTTGGTAGTAATAATGTGGTGATAGTGGTAGTGGTGTTGGTAGTAGTAATGTGGTGATAGTGGTAGTGGTGTTGGTAGTAATAATGTGGTGATAGTGGTAGTGGTGTTGGTAATAGTAATGTGGTGATAGTGGTAGTGGTGTTGGTAGTAATAATGTGGTGATAGTGGTAGTGGTGTTGGTAGTAATAATGTGGTGATAGTGGTAGTGGTGTTGGTAGTAATAATGTGGTGATAGTGGTAGTGGTGTTGGTAGTAATAATGTGGTGATAGTGGTAGTGGTGTTGGTAATAGTAATGTGGTGATAGTGGTAGTGGTGTTGGTAGTAATAATGTGGTGATAGTGGTAGTGGTGTTGGTAGTAGTGGTAGTTGTTATTGAGGGTTAGTGGTGATGGTATCTGATATAGTTAATGACTTTCACGATCGATATTAGCTCAAGTTGCGCCAGGAATAGTTGTCAGGAACCACCAAGCAATACAAACAAACTATATTATTATTATTAGTATCTGTCTCCTTATTTATCAATATGTAATTATGTCTTATTACACACACACACACACAGTATGGTATGCACACACACACACACACACACACACACACACACACAGTATGGTATGTGTTGTAATATTGTCTTGTATGTTTGTATTGTTTCGTATTGTTAAGAGGAGTCGGCCAATGACTCAAGTGGGTGAGTCGACCCACCTTGATAAGGAGCCAGGAAACTTATCCAGTTCCCTCAGTAATCAGTAGTTGAGGCAGTACACACTCAGCATTAGGAGTGAGAGGTTGTATCTCGTCATGTAGTTGAGGGTAACGAGTTCCTGTGTATTCTTGTGTTTGTGTTTGTGTTATTTATTATATGCATTTATACTTTGTTATTGGTTGTTTAGATATTTTCACTTTTATACATTCATGCTAGTTATTCTACCTGCACTATTTGTGATATATTATTCTTTGTTTTTGTAGGATCACTGTACAAGATTTGTGACGAATAAAGCCTAGAGAAAAGGCAGAGTTTAATACTACAATTTATTCGTCACAAATCTTTCGAGATGGATCGTCTTCTGAAACCGGAGAGGTTGGACGCTGATCCCGGCTTATCACCGGCTGCTCAGGAATGGAGGCATTGGTTCAAGACTTTTGAAAATTTCGTGGGAGCTCTTCCATCAGAAAATCTAGACAAGCTTGGTCTTCTCATCAACTTTGTGTCGCCAAAGATCTATGAGACTATATCTGAGTGTAGTACCTATAGTGATGCTATCAGTGTTTTAAAATCGCAGTACGTCAAACCAACAAACGAAGTGTTCGCATGGCATTGGCAACTCGCCGTCAACAGTTGGGCGAGTCCCTGGATGAGTACTTCCAGGTTTTAAGAACTTTAAGTAAAGACTGTAATTTTAAGGCGGTGACAGCCACTCAATATTGTGAAGAGTTCATTAGAGACTCCTTTATCAGTGGCCTGCAGTCACCAGTGATAAGACAACGTTTGTTGGAAAATAAAACTCTAGACTTAACAATCATGTTCGATCAGGCTAGAGCATTAGAGTCTGCACAAAAGGACTCTGAAGTTTATGGTGCTACTCAGCTGCAACGAGTAGTGAGCGTAGCAGCTTCTAGCCAGGAAACTTCAGAGGAGCCGGCTGCTGTGACTGCAGCTGTCGGATCTAAGTGCTTTTTCTGTGGTTACTCAAGGCATCCATGCTTGAAGTGTCCCGCAAGAGAATCGGTGTGCCATAAATGTCATAAGGTGTGCCGTGCCGCCTCCACAACAGCAACAACAACAAGTGCCAGTGCTTCTAGAGACTATGCTACTTTAGCGGCAGTTATATCAGCAATTACTCCAAAGTCGCTATCTTCAGCAGTTGTGAGAGTTATGATTAAGGGAACCGAAGTAGATGGCCTTATTGATAGTGGCAGCTCGAAAAGTTTTATTCATCCCGATGTAGTTCAGCGCCTCTCCTTAGCCACCCACAGTTTATCGGAAAAAGTAGCCATGGCATCGACAAACCTCTCTACTAATACGATGGGGTTTTGCCAGGTAGATCTCAAAGTTAGTGGCCAGGAATATCACGGTGTACGCCTAACAGTTTTGCCACAACTGTGCTCGGAGGTCATCCTTGGCCAGGATTTCCAACGATTATATGACAGTGTCACTCTGGAATATGGAGGCGAACTACCTCCCCTTGTTGTCTGTGGATTGAGCACGTTAAAGGTAGACCCACCAAAGCTATTCGCAAATCTTACGGCAGATTGTCATTCCTTCTCTGCGAAGTCACGCCGCTATTCTTATGATGACCGTATGTTTATTGAGAAGGAAACTCAGAGGCTGCTAAAGGAAGGAATCATCGAACCGAGTAATTCACCATGGCGTGCACAGGTTGTAGTAGTAAAGGGTGACTGTAAGAAGCCACGATTAACCATTGATTACTCAGAGACCATTAACAAATTCACACTTCTCGATGGATATCCTTTGCCTCGAATAGATGACACTGTGAATAAGATTGCGAAGTATCAAGTGTTTAGTACTATTGATTTAAGAAGTGCCTATCACCAGGTGCCAATCCGAGACGAAGAAAAACCATACACCGCTTTTGAGGCTAGTGGAGGATTGTACCAATTTACCAGAGTTCCTTTTGGAGTCACCAACGGCGTGGCCTGTTTCCAAAGGATTATGGACACTTTTATTCAGGAAGAGCAACTTGAGGGCACATATGCTTATTTAGACAATGTGACTATTTGTGCTAAATCGCAAAAGGACCATGATAATAATCTAGAAAAATTCCTTGACGCTGCTAGCAGGAAAAACATCAGCTACAATGAAGAGAAATGCATTTTTACAACAAAGAAACTTAGTATTCTTGGTTATGTGGTGGGAGGGGGTGAGATATGCCCAGACCCTGAGCGACTACGCCCTCTGCGCGAATTACCGGTACCCCGAGATAAGAAGTCTCTTTGTCGTGCTCTTGGTCTTTTTGCTTACTACTCCCCATGGATTTATAATTACTCAAGCAAAGTAAGCCCTCTGAGTAGTACCACTTCATTTCCGGTGACAGAGGAAGCGGAAACAGCCTTTCACACCCTCAAGCAGGACATTGAAAAATCTGTAGTTCGAGTTATCGACGAGAGTCAGCCTTTTGAAGTGGAGACGGATGCATCGGATGTGGCCGTTGCAGCAGTCCTCTCGCAGGCTGGTCGTCCGGTAGCCTTCTTCTCTAGGACATTTCAAGGTCCGGAAAAGTGTTATGCCGCAGTCGAGAAGGAAGCCCAAGCAATTATTGAGGCTGTTCGCCATTGGAGGCACTATCTGACAGGAAGACACTTCACAGTGAGGACAGACCAGAGATCCGTAAGTTTCATGTTCGACAAGAAGCATAAAAGTAAGATAAAAAATGACAAAATAATGCGCTGGAGGATGGAATTATCCTGCTACGATTTTGAAATATTATATAGGCCTGGACCAGAGAACATTTCTCCAGATACTTTTTCCCGGCCTTTCTGTGGGGCCATGGGTGATGGCCAACAGAGATTAGTAACTCTCCACGAAGCCCTGTGTCACCTAGGAGTGACAAGGTTGTACCACTTTGTCAAGTCTAAGAATATGCCTTACTCTATTGAAGAAGTGCGACAAGTGATCCGTTCTTGTAAAGTTTGCGCAGAATGCAAGCCAAATTTCTATCAGCCTGAAAAGACTCGCCTCATAAAGTCGACCCAGCCGTTTGAACGACTGAATGTTGATTTCAAGGGACCATTACCCAGCTCAGACAGGAACAAGTATTTTCTCACTGTTGTAGACGAGTACTCCCGGTTTCCTTTTGTGTTCCCCTGTGCTGGTATGACTGCTTCAACTGTTATAAGTTGTCTGTCTCAGTTGTTCTCAATCTTTGGCATGCCATCGTATATACATTCAGATAGAGGTCCATCTTTCATGAGTGCAGAACTTCAAGAGTTTCTGATAAGTAAAGGTATATCGTGCAGCAGAACAACTAGTTACAATCCCCAAGGTAACGGACAAGTGGAAAGGTATAATGGGATTATATGGAAAGCAATTACAATGGCATTGAAATCTAGGGGTCTAGACGTCCAATACTGGCAGGTAGTTCTGCCTGATGCACTCCACTCAATTCGGTCACTATTGTGCACGGCCACTAATGCCACCGCACATGAAAGGCTTATGGGTTACATGCGTCGTTCCGCTACTGAAGCTTCAGTGCCAATATGGTTATGTCATCCCGGGCCTGTCCTTCTAAAGCGTCACGTACGGGCAAACAAGACGGATCCTCTAGTTGAAGAAGTGGAGCTACTCCAAGCGAATCCACATTACGCTCACATTCGCCGCGCTAGTGGCGACATAACCACGGTATCTTCTCGGCACCTAGCTCCAGTTGAGATCCCCATTATTGAGGAGTCTCGGAATACCCCAGTGGAAACAGGAGAGAATGTAAATAAACCTCTGGATGCTACCCCAAGTGAAGTTACTGAACCTGTTCAGCGAGTTGATCCATTGCTACCACTGCAAAACTCTGAACCGTGTGAAGAAGCCCCAATATTAAGAAGGTCAGAACGTATTCGGCATCCTCCTGTCCGTTATGAGTACCGAAAATTCTGAGAAAGGGGAGAATGTTGTAATATTGTATTGTATGTTTGTATTGTTTCGTATTGTTAAGAGGAGTCGGCCAATGACTCAAGTGGGTGAGTCGACCCACCTTGATAAGGAGCCAGGAAACTTATCCAGTTCCCTCAGTAATCAGTAGTTGAGGCAGTACACACTCAGCATTAGGAGTGAGAGGTTGTATCTCGTCATGTAGTTGAGGGTAACGAGTTCCTGTGTATTCTTGTGTTTGTGTTTGTGTTATTTATTATATGCATTTATACTTTGTTATTGGTTGTTTAGATATTTTCACTTTTATACATTCATGCTAGTTATTCTACCTGCACTATTTGTGATATATTATTCTTTGTTTTTGTAGGATCACTGTACAAGATTTGTGACGAATAAAGCCTAGAGAAAAGGCAGAGTTTAATACTACAGTATGCACACACACACACACACACACAGTATGGTATGCACACACACACACACACACAGTATGGTATGCACACACACAGACACACACAGTATGGTATGCACACACACACACACACACACAGTATGGTATGCACACACACACACACAAACACAAACACACAGTATGGTATGCACACACACACACACACACACAAACACACAGTATGGTATGCACACACACACACACACACACAATCACACAGTATGATATGCGCACACACACACACAAAGAAACACACAGTAGCGCACACACACACACACACACACAGTATTGTATGCACACACACACAAAGAAACACACACACACACACACACACACACGAACACGAACTTTCAGCAACATCTGTATACCCACTCCCCTTTCTCACAAGTAAGGTTATTATTACGGCAAATGTGTTGTTAAAGCCTAATTGTTATATTTGTGCAAGCAACAACACGCAACTGTCTCCTTGTACACACACACACACACACACACACACAGAAGCATGCCCACACCGTTCTTCATGCTATACACACATAAAAAAAAGAGCATGCACACACAGATAATCTTTCTACACACACACACACACACACACACACACACACACACACACACACACAGGAACCCTCATATTAAAAAAACTGTAACTGTTTAAAGGAAGAGGAAATATATGCCCAAAAATCATCCAGGGTTTGATTTCGAAATGATTCAATTAAGAGTAGATGTGGCGACAGGAAGACACGAGCCAAGTCTATCTCCTAAACATTGCAACACACACACATACACACACACACACACACACACACACACAGTTATATATTATGCGCACGAATACACACTCCTACACACGAGCACGCACATACAGTTGTTCATTCTATGCTCACACACACACACACACACACACACACACACAACTTGAACAGTACTTTTTCCGGTGTTTTTGTGTGTGTTTTTTCGTAGTGGTGTTAATTGTTAGTGTTTGTTAATCTGAAGTAACTGATTCCTTTAAACTTATTCCAGGCAACAGGACACCATCGTTTATTTTTGTTAACCTGGTCGTGTTCTCTGGCATACTTTGGAGGAATCAAGGCACTCTTAATAAAATGTACCAAAGAATATTATTCATCCCCTTTAGAGGAATCAGGACACTCTATTGTACAGTCTGCAAAAGAAGTATTGGAATCCACCTATGTATGTTTCTATTTAATTATTTTGTAAGGGTGGTTCCATTAATTTTTTTGCCGACTGTAGCAAAAGCATAATGTGTTTATCCCCTTCAGTAGTTAAGGGGATAGTATACTTTTAAAAGACTGGTGTGCCTTGATTCCTCCAAAGTATGCCAGGAAACATGGACCCACATGAAGAAAAATAATGGTATCCTGTTGCCTGGAAAGAATAGTTTGGAAGAATCATTTGCTCAAGATTTACCACCCACATACAATGTGCTATATACACCCCTTAATTAAGCAATGATGATAAATAAGGTGAAATAGTGTTGCCCTCGACTGTACTGTTCATATATATATATACACACACATACATAATGTGTTGTTGTCGTCCAGTTAGCAACGGGGGTAGCAAGGCAAGTCAGGGCAGGGCAGGGAGGAGAAGAAGGGAGTCACTTTTTTGTTGTTGTCTCTCAGCAGTCCGGACAGTCCAGTTAGTGTGGGGCTCAAACATCCGCGTCACTGATGCCACTTTTTGGTCTGTTTGTCTATTTATGTATTTGTTGTGTGTGAGAGAGAGAGAGAGAGAGAGAGAGAGAGAGAGAGAGAGAGAGAGAGAGAGAGAGAGAGAGAGAGAGAGAGAGAGAGAGAGAGAGATGCATTTACCATTTAAGTGAGTGTTTATCCCCTGGTATTATCAAGTGTTCAGGCCATCCCATTCCCTGTAGTCAATTATATATCTTACGACGACACATGTATTAACTTTTATTACTACAGTATGAATATCTGTGTGTGTGTGTGTGTGTGTGTGAGGGAGAGAGAGAGAGAGAGAGAGAAAAAAAAAAGAGAGAGAGTGAGTGTGTGTGTGTGTGTGTGTATGTGTGTGTGTCTGTAATTAATATCTGTGTGTGTGCACGTGTGTCTGAAATTATTATATGTGTGTGTGTGCTTCTGCATCCGGTCATATCCTATCTGCCGTCACATCCTGGCTGGGTTTGGTGTGGATAACGTTCCAAACACGGGCACCTCCGGATTCTTTGTCCAAGCTAAAAGAAAAACAACAACAACACTTTCCGGCCTCACTGCACAAGAATAACAACAGTACATACCTACTCCACTCAACAGCAACAAAAAAACAACAACAACAACAACACTTTCCGGCCTTACTACACAATAACAACAACAACATTACGTACCTACTCCACTCCACAACTACAACAATAACAACAACACACGACGTTTAGACTGATTCTACAACACGACATTAGGATTCATTACACAACAACAACAACAACACAACGTACCTACTCTACTCCACTACAACAACAACAACACACAACGTTCGGACCCACCCTACAACAACAACAACAACAAGACGTACGGTACCTACTCAAATCTGCAACAACAACACAACGTATCTGTTCCACTCTACGTTTACTATCGAGTTTCCAAGCGATACCTCGACGCAAATTTCCTCCTTTGTTTGAAGGAGTCGGTAGCAAATATCAAGGATCGATTCTTAGTACCTATGACTAGAAATGTGGACATAATTATAATGTATCGTTGCATGTTTGTCTCGTCTCGTCCTATGACTTTGGTCTAACTTTAATGGGACTTGTTATGTATGCTGCATCAGGGTTTTGGTGGGCAGAATTATAATGTATCGTTGCATGTTTGTCTCGTCTCGTCCTGTGACTATGGGCTAACTTTAATGGGACTTGTTATGTATGCTGCATCAGGGTTTTGGTGGGATAAATATACATATATACATACATAATGCCCTCACTAATGTCATGTCACTCCTTCCCCTCGACACAACACTGACCCACCGTTGTTTTTCTATTGTTAACACACACACACACACACACACACACACACACACACAGACACACACACACACACACACACACACACACAATTGGGTCTGTATGACGATTCAGATGTCACGACCTTCTTGTACAGTTAGATTTAAAAGTCATGTCCTTTACCACCAGAGGTCACTGTAATGTAACCACGTGGCTTGATTGTATAAATGTTGTTTACTTTTCACAAGACAAACATGAATCTCGTTGGACCTTTAGACCGGCTTAAGGGGAGATTCTTTTGTTGGTGAATTTGAAGGTCTCTGATTCCTCCAAACTATGCCTCAAAACAGATCCCCTATTAGTACCACTGAGGGCGTCTGTTCTTTGATATAGGTAGGAGGAATCAGAGACCTTCAAAATCCCCAACCACAGAATCTCCCCTTAATGACAAATGACAACTCCCTCAGTAATAACAACATATAATAAGTATCAATAAAAACATATGATCTAAAGTTCTAAACAGTGTCCTTTGTACTGTGCCTTAATCCACGTGACAATCAATATATAATTCATGAATGGAGTGGTGGCATGATATTAGAGTGAGTCAGTCCTTGGTAGTCGATGTATCATGGCTGCTTTACTATTATTATACTCGGAGTAGAGGGAGTGTTGCCAAAAGCCGTCCTGACCTCCACTATAAAGGTGCATTTATACATTGTTCACCAAGTGTGCCCATGTGTGTTTGTCTTGATGAACGGGACGCCTTATATTAAATCACCTTTGTCCCTTCTGTAGAGAGAGAGAGAGAGAGAGAGAGAGAGAGAGAGAGAGAGAGAGAGAGAGAGAGAGAGAGAGAGAGAGAGAGAGAGAGAGATTGCTTTTATTATCATCTTCTATTTTTGTGTTTTTATGCCGTTTACAGCAACCACTATTAATCAGTTTGGCCTTCAAAATACAGTACTCTTTTGCAGTCCAAATATATGGGTTATCATGACACTCCTATATCAACCAATGTTAATATAATCTTTCCTAACCAATTCTAGCTCAGACTCTACTTAATATAACTAACCAAATTTATGAGAAAGAAAATTATCTCGAGACTTTATCTAACCCAAAGTTAACCTGGGAAAGAAAATGACCAACAATCCACCTAACCTACTTGACCAAACCTAACCTGTAAAAGAAAAAAATAATAATTACAAGACTTTACCGAACCCAATTGACCAAACCAAACCTGGGAAAGAAAATGACCAACAATCCACCTAACCTACTCGACCAAACCTAACCTGTAAAAGAAAAAAAATAATAATTACAAGACTTTACCGAACACAATTGACCAAACCAAACCTGGGAAAGAAAACAATCTCAACAAATTACTAACCAAATAATCTCTAACCTGTACACACTTTGGAATTGAGACAGGACAGCAACCACTACCACTACCACTACCACTAACTGGACCCAAGCCAACAGACAACCAACCATCACTCCCTGGGAAGCCTTCAGCACCGAGACGTATGTATGTACAGTCACAGTCAAAAGTCCTGAGTCGGGTGAATGAAAGTGAGTCGTGAGAGTGAATCTTTATGAACCAATAATACTCTAAGACCAACGGTTATAGTTTCGCACAATTTTTCGAGGCCGTTTCATTCTAAGGTGTTCCGTGACTATTGACCGTGACTGTACTGTGCACCACAATATAGGTATTTTGATAGGGAAGTTTAATTACGGTCTTAATCATTTACCCTTGATTTCTGAATTGTTTTGGTTGAGTCTTTTTGGCATTACAGTATATCTTGCTAAAACCATATGATTGTTGGTGTGTGTGTGTGTGTGTGTTTGTTTGAAACTATACGAGTGTGTGTGTGTGTGTGTGTGTGTGTGTATAAAGGTTCAAGACTAATTAAAGTAAAGTGTAAAGTGGTTAACATCATTTATAAAAATCTTCTTGAAATAATTCTTATAAACTTAAA
Source organism: Petrolisthes cinctipes (assembly GCA_033782935.1). NCBI lineage: Eukaryota > Metazoa > Arthropoda > Malacostraca > Decapoda > Porcellanidae > Petrolisthes > Petrolisthes cinctipes. Next base: position 1,565,728 of record JAWQEG010000247.1, read on the forward strand.
TATTTTTCTATTACACTCAAATGTTTTTTTTAATGGATTCGAAGCACTAATGACTTCCATCGGTTAAAGAATAATATTTCACTTAAGTGGAGATTCTTTTGTTGGTGAATTGGAACGTCTCGGATTTCTCTAAACAGATCCACAATACTGGTAGTACCACTGAGGGCGTCTGTTTTCTGGTATAGTTAGTAGGAATCAGATCAGTAGCCTTCAAATTTACCAACAAGATAATCTCCCTTTTAAGTTAAGAGGGAAGTACAGTGTTGGTAAATCTGGAGCAAATGAATCCTCCAACCTATTCCAAGCAACAGATCACCATTATTTTTGTTCATCTGGTCCTGTTTCCTGGCATAATTTGGAGGAATCAAGGCACTCCAATGTAACAAAAGTGAATTTCCTCCTTAAGGGGAGTAACCTGCTGTCGGAAATTAGGAGGTTCTGCTGATTCCTCAAAACTATGCTAGGAAACAGAATCCCTCCCTATTGAGACTGCAAAGATGTGTTTTATGACGGAGTTTGGAGGGATACATGTGCTCTAATTTGTTCACATCAGATTACTCCCATTTAAGTTAAGCCATAAAAAACTGGTGACGTCTTCAATGGTATATACGTATGGTTGGACTGTTTTACAACATGTCTAAAATGCCCGCGTCCCTCCCAAGGTTAGTGGGAGGTAAGGGTATATATATTTAAGTAAAGCAGGATAGCATATTGATGAAGAACTGTCGAGTGAAATTTTGTTAGGATGCACAGTTATCTAAAATATTCTCTATCTTGTATTTCTCTGTTCTAAGGTAGTTGTTGATATTAATTCTTAGGTGTTGTTTGTATGTGTGTGTTGGTTAGTTAGATATTATGTTTAGTGGATTACTTAAGAAAATTTCATTGATGATTTATGTTATATTATTATAAGAGAGAGAGAGGAGAGAGAGAGAGAGAGAGAGAGAGAGAGAGAGAGAGAGAGAGAGAGAGAGAGAGAGAGAGAGAGAGAGAGAGTACAAAGAGAAAGAAAGTGATATGAGGAGTGAGAGAGAGAGTGATAAAAAAGTGAGGGGGAGAGAAAGACGGACAAAGGGAGAAAGGGAGAGAGTGAGAGAAAAAAGGAGGGGGAGGGGGGAGAAAAAGTAGGACAGATAAACAAAGAGAGTGGACAAAGAAAGGGATAAACAAAGATGAGGAAGGTAGGGGAACACACACACACACACACACACAACCTTGACAAGTGTTGACTGTGTGTGTGTGTGGTGTGTGTGTCACTAGTGTTCGTCACTAGGGCTGTTTTTGCTTGGATACGAATTCATGTTGATGGGATAGTTCCTTTTTCTTTCTCTCTCTCGCTCTCTCTCAAGTTTTAAGACACGGGTAGTTAGCTCTCTTTCCTCCCCCCCCCCCCTTCTCTCTCTCTCTCTCTCTCTCACACACGTTTTCAGACCTGTGTTATTAGCTCTCTCTCTCTCTCTCTCTCTCTCTCTCTCTCTCTCTCTCTCTCTCTCTCTCTCTCTCTCTCTCGTGTTGTTAGAGGCATAATAATTGATTTATCTCTGCAGCCCACCACACGCAACTGCATCATAATACTGTGTGATCCAACAGTTGTCGCCACTACCGCCAGAGGTCAGCTTCTAGGGCCAATTGATTTTAAGGGGATACTACAGTGTTGGTGGTTAATCTGGAGCAAATGATTCCTTCAAACTATTCCAAGCAACAGACCACCATTATGTATGCTAATCCGGCCCCGTTTCCTGGCATACTTTTGGGGAATCAAGATTCCCTAATGTACTGTACAGTACCAAAAATGTAGTATCCCCTTAAGGACCCTGTAATCGTGTGTGAAAATTGGTGGCTTCTGATTCGTCCTGACCATGCCACGAAACAAACAAGCTCCTTCCATGTAGGTGTGTGTGTTTCGCGGCAATATTTGAAGGACTCATTTAATATCCAATTTTCTGACTACATCACAGGGTCTCTTAAACCGACGTATAGTGTTGTTCCTGATAATGACTGTCTGGGGTTCGTAGAGGTTGCATGCTGTGCCTCCTGTGTTTATATTTAGCTCTGTGTTGTCAACCATCTCGTGCACAACACCATTAGAATTGCATGTGTGTCGCGAATACTTCTTATCTCTGAGACGTGTGGGGAGGAGTGCTCTTATTTAGATTTCTGAGAGGTTACTTTTACTGATGAGACCCAAATGCAGATACTTCGGTGCAGATTATTTATGAGGGTAGGTAGTAATACACTTGTCTTGTGGTACAGTCGAGCTCGTAAATACGCGACCACGTAGTTAGATGTGTATGTCATTTGAGCTGGTAACATTAATTGGGGAGGAATCAGAGTAGGTGGAACATATTAGAGTGACATGATACAATCTTTCTCTTGCAATTCACCTTCCCCACACAACGTTACCAGTTCAGATGACATAAACATCTAGGTTATTACGTGGTCGCGAATTTACAAGCTCGAGTGTACATTAGAGCGCCTTGATTCCTCCAAAATATACCAAGTGACAGGATCCAGGTGAATACAAATTATAGTGGCCTGTTGTTGCTTGGAATAGTTTGAAGGAATCAGTTGTTCCAGATTTTCCAACAACACAGAGCACTATCCCCTTGAGCAATAATTGTGATGTATGTAAGAGAGGATTAAAGCGCTGAAGTAAATCTGTGAGGCACGTGTTATTCCTCCCTAAATATAAACACTCTCACAGAACACACATCACACTTGGGCCGGGCAAATATTTACATAATCTAATAGCAGTCCATTCATTATCCTTGTGTTAACACCGCCATGGAGGCTATATATACCACTGGATAATGAGTTGTGTCAAAGAGGATATTTTTGGTAAAGACGACACTGTGCCTATGTATGTAATTGTATACCCTGACATCACAATACACTATAAATAATCCCCAGACATACACGACAAACCAACAACAATACACTAATAAATACATAATTGTGTTTGAGGAAATACATGAAGGTCGACATCACAGCAGCACATGGAAGACACCACACACTTACTGCACCACACACCCTCATAGTGTTAAGGGGATAGTACAGTGTTGGTAAATCTAGAGCAACTGATTCCTCCAAACTATTTCAAGCAACAGACCACCATTATTTTTCCCAATTTGGTCTTGTTTCCTGGTATACAGGGTGAAGCTAGAACACGCATGTTATATATATAATTATATGTACAGTTGGCCATAGGTATTCTTACACAGCCTATAATTATGGAAAAAAAAAGTTCAATATTCTGGAAATACTACAAAGAATAGTCTACTAATGACTCGGTGATTGCAAAACAGCAAACCAAATAATAATATTGTATTGCAGTTACGTAGTTTTTCATTTTCTATGTGTTGTAAACCCTCGAAAACAACATAGTGTGTACGAATTCTTGCCCAACAGTATGTCAATTGGAAAGAGAGTAAACAGAAGAAGTACAGTCAGTCAGTCAGTCAGTCATAATTATAAGAGATTACAGCAAGACACACACACACACACACACTCACTAGAGAGAGAGGACGAGGATAAGGCGTAGAGAATGAACAGGAGATATAGAGCAACTAAAGAGGAAAAGGAGGAGGAGGAGGAACGCAAAGTAGATAGGAAAAGTAAATGAAGAAAATGAGAAGAAGAAAGAGGAGGAGGAGGAGGAGGAGAAGAAGGAGAAGAAGGGAGATGAAAAATAATAAGAAAAGGAGAAGAAAGAAGAAAATGAGAAGGAGGAGGATGAAGAAGAAAATGAGCAGATGGAAGAGGAAGAAGATAAAGAGAAGGACTAAGAAAAAGAAGAACATTAAAAAGAGGAAGAGGAAGAAGAAACAAATGAGAAGGAGAAAGACAAGGAGGAAGAAAAAGTAAATGAAAAGGAGAAAGAGAAGGAGGAGGAAGAAGAAGAAACAAATGAAAACAAGAAGGAGGAAGGGGAGTAGTAGGAGGTAGAAGAGCAGCAGCAGCAGCAGCAGCAGCAGCAGTAGCAGGCGTCAACTATAACTCCCTCCCTCTATACAAGGTCACACGGAACCCACTAACACGTTGCCTCTGTTGGTGAGTCCTGCTGGTGAAGACGAACAACATACTGATGATACTACACCGTCCTCTGTGTGGCCATGTGTTTATGTGTGTGTGTGGTGTGTGTGTCTGTGTGGTGTGGTGTGTGTGTGTGTGATTATGTGTGTCTGTGTGTGTGTGGTTTGGTGTGTCTGTGTGTGTGTATGTGTCTGTGTGTGGTGTGGTGTGTGTGTGTGTGTGTATGTTTATGTGTGTCTCTTTATGTGTGTGTATGTTTATATGTGTGTGTGTGTGTGTGTGTAAAGGCTTCCTCCGTCCCCCAACCCCCGCGACCATGAATCGAGCCAGATTTTTTTTTTTTTTTTTTTTTTTTTTTTTTTACCCAAGGACGGAGAACGAAGGAAGGGAGACGGTGCTAGCGTGGGTGGATCCTACATGGCTGTGTGTGCGGTGTTGTGAAAGTTAACCCAATCAAAGTTTAATTAATAGGCGGCTCACATGTGCGTCGTATTCTGGCTTGAGAGAGTGTGTGTGTGTGTGTGTGTGTGAGAGAGCGATTGCAATAGGCCTACACAACCCTATATAGAAGAAACTGTTTGAAAGAGTGAAAGGAAGGTTGAGGAGAGGAACGTGTGTGTGTGTATGGGTATATATGTATGTATGTGTGTGTATGGGTATGGGTGTGTGTGTGTATGTGGTGTATGTGTGTGTCTGTTTGTATCTATGGGTGGGTGTGAGTGTATATTTATGTGTGTATGAGTACATGTGTGTCTGTGTATGTGTGTGTGTGTGTCTGTGTGGATCTATGTATGTGTGTGTGTGATTCACCACATGGTCTGCTCACGTGTTGGTTACGTGATCACCATCTCTATACCCTCCAGGAATGAGCCATGAGTTTGCATAGTGACCAATCTATGGGTCCCTAACAGCTGGCACCTCTTTAGATTTTATTGTGATCACACGAAGGTTGGGATCGTCATCAACACACACATACACACGTACATATAACCACACACTCTGTTACACACACACACCCACATATATATAACCACATACACTATCTCTGTCAAACACACACGCACACTCATTCTTTCTGTCACACACATATTCTCTTCCTCTCTCTCTCTCTCTCTCTCTCTCTCTCTCTCTCTCTCTCAGGCTGTTAGTGTGTAATTCAAGAAGGAAGCAGAATTAATTCAGTGATAAGAAGTCATACCCAGGAAGAGTGTGTGTAGAGTATGTATGTGTGTTTCGGCTGCTATGTGTACGTGTAGTGTGTGTGTGTGTGTGTATGTGTTTCCGTGTGTGGATAGATGGTTGTGTGTGTGTTTTCGTGTGTGGATGGAATAGATAGGTGTGTATGTGGGTGTGTATGTGTGTGTGTGTGTTTCCGTGTGTGCATGTGTGCCCAAAGTAAATTTCGTCCACTTACCAACACGGAGGTCGTCGAGTACAGTGTGTGTGTGTGTGTGTATTGCCAAGTAACTCTCACAGTTGCCAATTCCCCTGTTTTCCTCAATACAGTGGGACGGGCATGGTGAAGAGGAAGTGATGTGTACAGCCACAATCAAGTATCCATCAACACTCTCCTTCCATCGTAGTAATTATCCTGGTAATAAAAAACAACACGTGTATGATTTTGCAACACCTCATAATAATAATAATTGAGGGGGTTGAATTGACGTAAGATGTTGTTGTACGTATGATTTTTGCAGGACCTCATAATAATATTTGAGGGGGTTGAGTTGACGTAAGGTGTTGTATGATTTTATTTTGATATGATACTGATTATGGCTGTACAGTGCCCACCTCCCGTCACATTGATCAGGGGGTCGAGAATTTTTGTTTCTTTTTTTCTCTGAATGCAAATTTTGGGACGAAACATTAATTTGGGAAAACATTTATCTCTCCGTCTATACCTCAGAGGGTCAACATGGTCTAATTATTTATCTTCTTCACGGCAGGTTGTGTAAATAATAATAATAATAATAATAATAATAATAATAATAAGTTTTGTATACATTGACAATTTACACAACCCGTAGAAAAATTTTGTACTCCAAATTTTCATCAGTTCAGATATATAGTACATTTGTTTATAATTACGGTGTTTAATGTACTCTAGAATAACATACAAGGATAGTGATCATAATAATACTAATTCTTTGGTGATAAATTTGGCTTTTGGAATAACACACATCCTTTTATATTTTTTTTCTCTATTATATTCTATTAATTAATCCATACACGACTTACACAGACTGAGAGGTGTATAGGCACATCTTTAACACAGCACTTGGTGACATACACTTATTTATCCAGGGTAATACTTCCTTTATCTTCCCTATCTAACTTCATCACTTGAATTAATAATATATATATATAGCTTATTCTTCTCACCTATAAAGAATTAGCCTAATACAGTCCTATGCTAACATAAAACTTTTAATTTTACTAATAACTGGAATTCAACCCCAAATTTTAAGTACATAAATAATAAATAATCTTTCCGACACATAAACACTAAAATTATCATCATTACTGCCTGCATAAATTATTATCGTTATTACTATCATCATTTTTATTATCATTTTTATCATTATCATTATTAAGAGATGTAGGCTAAAGTTCTAATTTCCCCATTCAAATTCTGGATACACTATAAAAGTCGTTTGTAAATTAAATTGGATATGAAAACCAGTAATTCTATTATACCAACAAAACTCTATCCAAAAAAAAAATAACAATATACAAGAATCCTAACAATTTCAAAATGGGACATAAAATTATGAACATCTATAGATCTTACAGGAATCTTGCATTAGAAATCATTTATTAATTTCTTTTATTATTATTATTTATATTATACATAAGTACGTGATTTTCATTATTTATTTACTGCATATAGAGAGAAAAGGCCCCAATTACCAGCACAGTATAATATATAAGAGATGAGGCACAGTGGTGGTGATGGGATAAGGCTAAAGGCAATTATATATATATATAGGGTAGTACACTTTTCGGTATGTTCACTAGAGTATATTAATTCCTCCAAAGTATACCAGGAAACAGGGCCAGAAGAACAAATATAACGGTGGCCTGTTGAGTGGCATAGTTTGGGGGAATCAGTTAGTTGCTCCAGGCTTATACATATACCACCAATAATGTATGTACTAGTCGACCCCCTCATTAAGGATGTCGTCAGAAAATTGGAGGTTTAGAGAGTCCTTCAAATACTGCCACGAAACACACACACACCTACATTAAAGGAGCTTGTTTCGTGGCATAGTCAGGAGGAATCAGAAGCCACCATGCAGATCTCATACACAATCAAAGAGTCCCTTATACAGAGTGAATAAGCAGGAGCCCCCCCCCCTCCCCCTCCTTTTTTTTATTTTACTTTATTTTTATTTTTTTATTATTATTATTAAAACCCAAGACTCGGCCCTGGTGATAGTCAAGTCAAGCCAAGCCAAGCCACGGTTACCTCTACTACCGTTAGCACAGAATTATTTACAACACATGCACTTCCTCCCCCTGCACCTCTACTGTCCCCCTATCTCCATCCCCTCCCCCTCCCCTTGCACCTCCCTCCCCCTCTCCTCATCCCCCTCCCCCTCTCTCCCCCTCCTCTCCCTCTCCTCACCCTCCCCTCCCCTCCCGCTAACCCCTCTCCCTCCCCCCCTCACCCCTCCCCCTCCCAAGTTTCTCTCTAACAAGAACAAATATTATATATAATATACATACACACTCCTTGGAAAACCATTTATATAATTAATAAGGCAAGTTGAGTACAAATTGTTACCCACATTAGCTCTTCATTAAAGGAATAAATAGTATACTTTAGTTGGTAGATTAAAGCGCCTTGATTCCTCTAAAAAAAAAAAAAAAAAAAAAAAAAAAAAGAGTAAGCCAGGGAACAGGATCAGATTGAGAAAAAAATAATGATGGCCTGTTTGTTGGTAGGAATAGTTTGGAGGAATCAGTCTGTTGTGTACACTTTGTATAATTATGCTTCCTTCCCCGTTCACATCAAACCTCTTCACACTAAGGGCAGTACAGTATATATGTGTTGCTATAATCATAAGTAACAATAATAATAATCAGTAGCAATCACACCGTAGTAGGAATGTAATGAAGAGAAGAGAGAACTGCATGACAAAAGAAAGAAAGGAAATCGAACCCAGAAGACCTCATATATGCACATACTTATTATATACCATTCATTATTAGTTCATATAATATTATAAGGTGGTCGTCAGTTTACTAGTCGCCTTTGGTGTGAAAAGATTTGATGATGATAAAAAAAAAAAGGTAAATTGTGGGTAGATCTTATTCATGTACTCAAATAAGAGGGGACCATGGTAGACCTCATATATACTGTAATTTGTGGGTATTGTAAATTGTGGGTACTGTAAATTGTGGGTACTGTATGTTGTGGGTACTGTAATTTGTGGGTACTGTAATTTGTGGGTACTGTAATTTGTGGGTACTGTATGTTGTGGGTACTGTAAATTGTGGGTACTGTAAATTGTGGGTACTGTATGTTGTGGGTACTGTAATTTGTGGGTACTGTAATTTGTGGGTACTGTAAATTGTGAGTACTGTAATTTGTGGGTACTGTAATTTGTGGGTACTGTAATTTGTGGGTACTGTAATTTGTGGGTACTGTAATTTGTGGGTACTGTATGTTGTGGGTACTGAAATTTGTGGGTACTGTAAATTGTGGGTACAAGTTATAGGTCTCCATGTAGTCAAGTAAGAGGGGGTCACCTTAAACCTTCTATAAAAACAGTAGATTATTCCTACACATTAACTACTCGGCTATAAAACCTAACCTAACCTAACCTACTCTGGAAGCGATGGAAGAAGGTGTGTGTGTGTGTGCGCGCCTTTGAGTGTGAGTGTGTGTGTGTGTGTGTGTGTGTGTGTGTGTGTATGTGTGTGTGCTTGGGTGTGTGTGTGTGTGTGTGTGTGTATGTGTGTGTGTATGTGTGTGTGTGTGTGTGTGTGTGTGTGTGTAGACCATCCCTATAGCTCTGGTTATGTGGTATTGTTTCATTAGTACTGTGGATCGTATGCAAGAACCTTTATTTTATATTCGTGGTGTTGACGATGCATGGGATGGTAAACGATGACTCCCAAGAAGACAACACATTACATAGCCATCGTATCGGTACCACGCCATCGTCAATACCATGGATATACTGGCATGCAGCCCTATAAAGTCCTAAGAGGATAATAATAATCTCTTGTGGTCGAATTGGAGGGCTACTGATTCCTCCTAACTATGCTACAAAACAGATCCCAATATTCAAATACTGAGGGTTGTCTGTCTCCTGGCATAGTTTGGAGGATTCAGTAGCCCCCCAGTTGATCACATGAGAGTATAATTATCATATCCAACTTAACTAGGAACGCAACGGTATATATATATATATGTATAATACTCCTTGAACTGACCAGGATAATATATAGTGAACAGTTCAAAACAATAATACTTCTTCAGCCAGTGTGAGACTCGTTGATATGGCAAGAAAATACCCTTAGAATACCTACAGTACAGTCTGGCTCAAAGGTCCTGTCCCCTCTACTTGTCTGATAATAATGAACTACAAAGATTCTTAAAGCTTGATTATGTAGGGGGTTTAATTAAAGATTTGCAAAGCTTAATTTTTATACTGAGACGTATGATATATTCGCCTCTAGGATATGTCTGCTTGTCTATGAGGCGTAAGACAGTAATTAATTATCAATATGGACTTACGAAGCCTTATTTCTGTATATATTTGGTGCAGCATTAACTACCGGGTTCACCATGAGAGGTAACAACAGAACTCTCGACCCTGACTGTACAAGTGTGTCATCATAACCGAGTCATGTTTTAACCCTCTAAATACCAGTGGCTTCTCGTCAGTGGAATAAAATCGTCTGGAGTTAAAATAATGTCATACACAGCAAAGAAAATTAAGAATAGTGACACTCTTTTATCCCTTCTTGTCAATAGCTGTACTTAGATAAACAAACATCATTTATAGTTATTATCAGAATGCAGAACGAGAAGCGACACTCTGGCCTTTAGAGGATTAAAAGGGACCCTGTGACGTAGTCAGAAAATTGGAGATATAAGAGTCCTTCAAATATTGCCACGAAACACACACACCTATATAGACGGAGCTTGTTTCGTGGCATGGTCAGGAGGAATCAGCAGAAGCCTCCAATTTCCATACACGATCACAGGGTCCTTAAAGTACAGTTGCGGACAAAAGCTTTATCATCCTTCAAGAATATAATATTATGGTCTATTTCATCCCATAAGAAACTAAAGTCTAATTATGGAAATGTTTTGATTATATATTAGTTCACAAAGTTGTACCAATGTAATTACTGTACGTGTGACCACAACACTGTACTGTACATTCTTGTTTTCCACCCTGAGAGAAATTCTAGCAATACAGATGCGAAATACTGAAGATCAAATGGGAAGACTAACTTTATGACTAACTTTATATCCGCCACTGTACGAGCTTTATCAAAGAAAGAAGCTTGTATTGACGTTGTGTAGAAAAAAATGCCGTGAAGCTGTGGATCAGAATTTCCGATAAAAACTTCATTTCTCGTCACTACATTGTCATTTTTCGTCCGGGCACCATCACACCATTTCGACTCTCGTATGTATATCCCTCCTTAAATATATTATCACAATTGTTGATCGGTATAAAGAGCAGCTTAATTAATTGGACAGACTATTACTGCATTCACCAACAACACGTTCTGGCAACAATGACGGTGTGTAAAAAATAAACAACAGCGGAACCTTTACAATCACATCCACCAGCACCCATTCTTTCATATGTTTCTTTGTGTGTGTGGTTTTTTGTGTGTGGTTTTTTTTTTTCGATTCTCATTCACGTTTTTTTTTTTTTTTTCATTGTATTTATATTTTGGTCACATTATTTTCTCTTTGTTTTACTTTTTTTTCTCGATTCTCATTCACGTTTTCCATTGCATTTATAATTTGGTCACTCAAACATTATCACCGACGAGACCAAAATGATTTTACACGTATGGCAAGATTAATTTACACTACAAGTTATTCTGAACTGTCCATCACTGACATCACATTACATCCCCATGACAACAACACGTAAAATTATACCATAAGTCCTCGATATAAGATGAGTAAATTTAGCACAACCCTTTTAACACAGACTCAGTAAATCACTTTGTTAATGTGTGTGTGGATATGAATAACAGAAGCCTGGGGGAAAACATTGGGTGGTCTTCAATTAGTGTGAAATGAAAGGGGTGGATACAAGTACACTACAAGTATTTAATCATTGTATATCGAGGGTTTACAGTATAAGTATTTATCACTGACGTCACTGGTGTCACCTATTGAGCTTCACTGACATCACATTATTGTTGTTGTTTTTTTCAACTGATACACACTGTCTTTATATCACTGACATCACCTTGCCAATATTCGAGACTCAATTATATCATCTTATCAACTCGTGAGATTTAATTATTACATTTTACCAACTTCTGAGATTCAACTATATCACTTTATTAACTTTTAGATACTCAATTATATCACTTTATTAACTTTTAGATATTCAATAATATCACCTTATTAACTTTTAGATATTCAATTACTTTATTAACTTTTAGATATTCAGTTACTTCACTTTGCAAACATTCAGAGATTCAATTATTATTATTATTATCCTCTTGTCAACATCACCTCGCTACCTCCCACTCCTCCTCCTCCACCCACACCTTGAAGTCGACAACGCACAGCTGGTCACAATAATCACCTCAGGTCCGTCCATCCACGTGTAGGGTTGAATCTCCTGTGCTTTCTTCTCCTTGGCTTCAGTGTCCATTGCTGACTCTATGTGAGAAAAAGGTAAACAAACAGATTAGAGAAGCAAACAGTCTATTTTTGGCAGTTCGGGCATCTTAATTAAGGGACCCTGTGATTTAGTCAGAAAATTGGAGGTAAATGAATCCTTCAAATAGTGCCACGAAACACCAACTATATGGAAGGAGTTAGTTTCGTGGCATGGTCAGGGGAAATCAGAAGCCACCAATTTTCAGACACGATCACAGGGTCCTTAAGGGGAGATTCTCTTGTTGCTAAATTGGGGGTCTGTGGGCTACTGATTCCTCTAAACTATACCAGGAAACAAATCACTAATAGGGGATCTGTTGTTTCGTGGCATAGTTTGGAGGAATCAGAAACCTTCCAATTCCCCAACAAGGAGGTAATACTCTTTTTAGTACATTAGAGAGCCTCGATTTCTCCAAAGTGGTCCTGTTGCTTGGAATAGTGTGAAGGAATAGGTTGCTCCAGATTTACCAACACTGTACTATGCCCTCTTAATAATGAATCCAGGCTTCACGTTTGTACTGTATGGTGTGTGTGGCCTGAGGATTTGTGTAACTATTGCACACACACACACACACACACACACACTAACACACACAAACCTCTGTATGAGTGCTTTCAAGTGTGACATTTTGCAACAGAACACTCGACTGTCTGTTGTATTGCATCATTATTATCTCCTCTCTCTCTCTCTCTCTCTCTCTCTCTCTCTCTCTCTCTCTCTCTCTCTCTCTCTCTCTCTCCACACACACTAAAGTATTACGGCTGCGCAGATTCCAGTTCACCTATAACAAAGAGAAAACTTAAACAGTAATGTGTATGTGTATGTTGTGTGTATATAACCTTCCCTCACATACACACACATCTGACCATAAACTGTATAAATATTCGGCTCTACTCTTCATCCTATTAATGTATAAGCAACCTAACAAGTGTGAGTTTCAGTGTATCTGGTTCCCTTATGCTACACACACACACACACACACTCTGCTTATCACACATGTGCTGCTCTCACTCGTTCAAAGAGGGCACTCATACACTCACCTAGTAACCACACACATACACACATTCATACATACACATTAAAACACCAACTCAAGAAGGCACTAGGACACAACCCCCCCACCTCTCTCTCTCTCTTTGTGTCAAGCCATACCTATTCCATTCTGCCAAACTTTAGTTAGTTAGTTCTTCTCCAGTTATAATTATTAAACTTACAGCGCTGTTGCCAGATGAGGTCAGTCAGTTGCCTTCACTCCTCCTCCTCCAGGGGCTTGAAGGAAAACTGCTTCTGTTGTGTCCTAGTCTTACTCAGAGCACGGGACAAACTCGACCCACTACCACCACCAGCAGCCGTAACAGCACCAGTGGTAATAGAAGTTCCTGAAATGCCTCGATGATTTGGTTCGTCTTGAGGGGCGGCGTCTACCTGGACAGGCTTTGGATGGGGAGAAACTTGCCTCTCTTGTCCCTCTATTGACGATTCCACTCCCGCAGTTTCCTCGGGCACCTCCGTAAGTTCGCTGTAGTAGGGAGGCGGCTCGATGTCGGAGTAGGCTGGAGGAGGAGGCTCTTGAGGTATTTGTGAGGTGGAGGGGTTTGCTTCATTGACCACATCGATGTAAGCTGGTGGGGGATCGAGGGCTGGGTCGTGTTGGTTCTCCTCGTCTTGGTGTGCGTCAGGTAGTGTTCTACTCCTGATGACTGTGACGGTGGTGACCCGCTGCACCACCCCCTTCCCCCGACACAGGCAGAATCTCATGCACATGCTCAGAGTGAAGGCCATGACGCCGATGAAAATAGGGATGGCGTTCTCCTCGCTCCTGTTGTGATAATTAACACCTTCATACAGATCACGGTCTCCTACAGGGTTGGTAAGTGACAGTGTGTCATCCTGTCCAGCATTATTACGATATACTTTCCACAAATCCTCGGCCGTGTGTGAAGGTCCATAAGGCCATTGGCTAATTGCATCGTCACTGCCGAAGGTGTTATTGTCGTTTACAGACGTGTCGACAAACCACTCTTTACTGTTGGGGATGTTTAAATCAGGGGTGAAGTTAGACGATGCGGAGTTAAACGTGTCTAAGAATTTGAAGACATCAGTGATATCAGTGTGTTGTGTGGGTGTGGCATTAGCTGGAGCATTTAAAGGCTGCAGTGTTGCAACCTCCGAGCATTTACTCCTCAGATCTATTTCTTCCGTCTTGGTCGGGCATCGTAACTTCGCCCCTACTACTACAAACTCCAAGGATTCAGGTTTACATTTGGTGTCCTCGCTAAGAGCTAACTCAGTCACTCTAGAACCGATCCGTATTAGAATTTTTTCACATATGAAAAAACCAATATCATACCAAGATTCACTTTTGTCACGATCAACACTAGCAGGAGTGAGGTCACCAACAGCTACATAAATCGAGGGGGAGGTAAGGTGTGGTAGTTCCTCTAAGTCGGATTGTTTGCACTCATCTGTATACTTGGCACTCATTTTTATATGTACATTTTTCTGGTATGTTCTAAAGTAGCCAGACGATGTGTCTCTTAACTTTATTTTGTTTCCATATACTTTCTTAACCGTGCAGTCGGACATTGCGGTTGTGGGAAGCACAACAACAGATTGCAGCAGCAACAGAGCAACAGCTGCCAGCTGTGTGACTATACAACACTTCTCCACTGTACCCTTCATCTTTTAATGCTGTTGAGTTGTTGTTCCAAAGTAATGTTCAAGTATAGATACGGACACGGCCGCGGTATAAAATACTCCCCGGACGGTCTGTGTTCATGACCCTTCCTTTGCTGCTGCGTTAATACACTAACAGGCAACGACCACCACAACCAGACGAATGGTGAAAACCTTGAGTCACAGCTGCCAAAACTTGTAGTTGTCGCTTACCTATTTACTGGCTAGATCCAACACATACACTCGTGTTATCACTAAGTTCATTGACAAATTTTGCCTACAGAACTTTTTAACTGTAAACAAAAACCAAGCTCTAGCAGGATGAATAATCTATAGCCTTATGTATAAAGCAACACGAGTCACTTTACGACTAAGATACAGAGGGTACATCTCAGAGAACTTGGCACCTTTTACTGTATGACGTCATCGAGGCATAAACATCCGCATGGCGTGTTCGGAATCGCTCTGATGACTCGGCTCCGTAGTGGACATTTATTATTGAATTCATATTTGGTACTGTGACCACTACTTTCAAAACACAGGCAGGAACTAAACGTAATATTGGTGATAATGACACGATAGCCTCTTCAGTCTCGTTAATCAGAATACTAATATCATGACCAACGAACTGAGATGACCAAACCGTACATGACTATTACTTCGATTAAAAGTAACTAAAATTAAGTAACAAAACATATTAAACGTCACACGAGTCTCAATCGAGCCTGAAAACCTTAACCATGTATATAGTGTGTTATTTTGGGTCTTCATTGGTCTCACCGGTGGAAAAAATGTGAGTATGTAACTAGCAGTAATAACACGACACATTATTTCTGGACAAATGCCTCTTGTATGTGTGTTAAGTGTTAGGTTCATGATATACATTGTGCACATGAATCAATTTATTGGCTGTAGTACGGTAAATACAGTGTAGAATATGGAAAAATCTAAAATGTAGCGAGTTTTGCTATAAAATTGCTCGTTTTTAGCAGCTTTGATGTGTTTCCTGTTCGGGTTGATGGCAATACTGTGGCCCGGCTGACTGTCAAGCACTTTTACCAGTGCTTGGAATTTTTTCCAAGATCTTGAAATTTTGAACGACTCCTGGGGATCATGTTAATTTATATCGAAAATTGAGAATTTTTTGGGATTTTTGGTCCTTTCGTAAATTTATGAAAATTTATTGCAGAAGCTTCAAATCACCATGAAGATCTAAGATGCAAATCAACCACAGGAGAAAAGAAACAGGAAATGTGAGTATTTTGGTATATTACATCTTCAGACAAAGTTGCTTTGTCTGAGGATGTAATATACGAAAGTGATTTCTTCAGGATACGTAGGCCTACTATTACTGCCTCAAGATCTCGATACTTATTATATCATGTAAATACACAGTTCTGTCATATGGCAACTTAATCCTCCAAATGATGTCAGGAAACAGACCACCTCGCTGATAATGGATCTATATCGTGGCATAATATGGAGGAACAATTCTCCCAGTTTATATTGAACGCCAAATGTAACTCGCTCTGATTGGCCCACCTCAAAATATGGATACCGAAGAGAATCGCTGATTGGCTAAAACCTCATTGTCATTATATCTTTGTTATTAGTAGTTCATTACGAATCGTACACGTGTGATTTGGCTCGTATGACCTTATAATACGAGAGCAAACCCAAATGTCATAGATTTTACACTAATTAATGTCTCGTTTCCTTATAATTTGGGTGGCAAGTGCATGTCCAATTTTTCGGAAATTTTATTGTGTCTATCTTGTTCCCATTCTCCCTTTGAGAAAAGTGAAGGAGAATGGGAAAATTTTGGTCGAAAGAATGGGAAGGGTTGGATGGAGAATAGGAAGGTTTGGAAGGAGAATGGGAAGGGTTGGAAGGAAATGGGAAGGGTTGGAAGGAAAATGGGAAGGGTTGGAAGGAGAATGGGAAGGGTTGGAAGGAGAATGGGAAGGGTTAGATGGAGAATGGGAAGGATTGGATGGAGAATGGGAAGGATTGGATGGAGAATGGGAAGGATTGGATGGAGAATGGGAAGGGCTGAAAGGTGGGAAGGGCTGGAGAATAAAGGGAAGGAATGAGAAATATATATGGCAGACTTGAATATTTATTGAGAAACACGATAACCCAAACACCACGTAGATTAAGTTTCTTTACCTTTGTGTTGTAAATGGTGAAAAACAAGGCTAGTAGACACACGACCTACCATGCTAGATATATATATAGACTATACAAACAAGAATACAGCGAATTTGACGAATCTAAAATGTTTGACTGAATGAGTCGGGATTTCTAGGGATTTTTGGGGGGTAATTTTGAGACAATTATCCTCCAGCAAATTTGCAACCCTGTCTGTGTGTGCCTGTGTGTCAGGGTTGCCAAGTATGGGGATTTTCTCCTAGACTTGGAGAATTAGAGGTACCATTGGTGAAAGACTGTTCAAGAGGAAATGGAGAAATTTTAACAGACGAAGTATCAAGAACATGAAAAATGTCCGACTATCTTCAAGACTAAACAAGGAGTTTTTGAGGTACATTCGCGGTCAGAAATTGTGTCCTGATCCCTTGGCACGATATGATTATTCGAACAAATGTGTGTTGTCGGGAGACGCACAGTTGTTCGAAACAAAAAAAAAATTATAAAAAAAAAATTATAAAAAAAAAATTATAAACAAAAATTATAAAAAAATTATATATAAAAAAATTTATAATCAAAAATTTTTATTAAAAAAAATACAAATTTTTTTTATAAAAGAAATTGTTTATTAAAAATTGTTTATAAACAAAAATTATAAAAAAAAAATAAAAAAAAATATAAACAAAAATTATAAAAAAAATTATAAAAAAAATATATAAAAAAAATAATAAAAAAAAAATATAAAATTTATTATAACAAAATAAAATTTATAAAAAAAATTATAACAAAAAATTTTTATAAAAAAATTATAAAAAAATATATAAAAAAATATTTTATAAAAAAAATTATTAAAAAAATAAAAATTTATAAAAAAAAAATTATAAAAAAAATATAAAATAAATTTTATACAAAATTTATAAAAAAAAATTATAAAAAAAAAATTGTATAAAAAAGTTTTATTAAAAAAAATTTAAAAAAAATTATAAACAAAATTTTTTATAAAAAATAAATATAAAAAAAATTTATAAAAAAAAAAATTTATAAACAAAAAAATTTATGAAAAAAAAAATTATAAAAAAAATTATATACAAAAAAAATTTATACAAAAAGAATTTTATACAAAAAATGTTTTATACAAAAAAATTTATAACAAAAAATTTTTACACAAAAATTTTTTATAAAAAAAATATTTATAAAAAAAAATTATAAAAAAAAAGTTTATAAAATATTTTTTTATAAAAAAATGTTTATAAAAAAAATTTATACAATTTTTTTATAAAAAAAAATGTTTATAAAAACAAAATTTTATAAAAAAAAAATTTAAACAAAAATTTTGTATAAAAAAATTATAAAAAAATATTTTATAAAAAAAATATAAAAAAATTATAAAAAAAATATTTTTATAAACAAAATTATAATTAAAAAAAATTATAAAAAAATATAAAAAAAAAATTTATAAATTTTGTTTTATAAAAAAAATATAAAAAAAATTATAAAAAAAAATTATAAAAAAAAAACATTATAAAAAAAATAAAAAATAAATTTAACAAAAAATTTTTATATAAAAAAAAAATATAAAAAAAATATAAAAAAATGTTTTATAAAAAAAATTTATAAAAAAATTTATAAAAAAAAAGTTATAAAAAAAATTATATAAAAAATAAATGAAAATTTTATAAAAAAAAATATATAAAAAAATGTTTATAAAAAATTTATAAACAAAAATTTATAAAAAAAATATTGTATAACAAAAATTTATAAAAAAAATATATAAAAAAAAATTATAAAAAAAAATTGTAAAAAAAAAGTTTATAAAAAAAAATTATAAAAAAAAATGATAAAAAAAATTATGAAAAAAAAATATAAAAAAAATTATAAAAAAAAATTATAAAAAAAAATAATACACAATTTTTTATATAAAAAAATTTATTTAAAAAAATTATAAAAAAATTTATAAAATGTTTTATAAAAAAATTATAAATTTTTTTTTATAAAAAAAAAAATTCTTTTTATAACAAAAATTTAACAAAAATAAATTATAAACAAAAAATTATAAATTTGTTTTTATAAAAAAAAGTTATAAAAAAAATTATAATTTTTTTTATAAAACAAAATTTAAAAAAAAATTTATTAACATTTTTTTTTATAAAAAGCATTTTTTATAAAAAAAAATCATATAAAACATCTTTATAAAAAAAAATTATAACAATTTTTTTATAACAAACATTTTTTATGAAAAAAATTATAACTTTTTTTTATGAAACACATTTTTTATAAAAAAAAATAAAAAAAAAAAGTTAATATAGAAATGTTTATACAAGCAAATTTTGTACAAAAAATTATAAAAAAAAATTTATAAAAGAAATTAAAAATGTTAAAGAGGGAATCTGGAGCTTCATAACACACTGTACAGTCGGCGGCAAAAGTCCTGTCGCCTCACTTGCTTCACCGAGGCACGCGATGTTCATAGACTCGAGATTATTAGGTGTAGAAAACGTGCGTATTTCTCGAGTCCATGAACACTGCTTGTCTTGGTGAA
Organism: Petrolisthes cinctipes; assembly: GCA_033782935.1. Lineage (NCBI taxonomy): Eukaryota > Metazoa > Arthropoda > Malacostraca > Decapoda > Porcellanidae > Petrolisthes > Petrolisthes cinctipes. The sequence continues at coordinate 1,585,003 of JAWQEG010000247.1, forward strand.
GCAGGTGAGGCGACAGGACTTCTGCCGCCGACTGTACACTCAAAAACCGACCAGGTCTTGGTCTCTCCTCGCATCCTTTTCGGGGTCGAACCAGGCAACGAGCAGTTGTGGTGTGATGTAGGTCTTCCAGTCCCGTAACATATAAAAAAATATATATATATATATATATATATATATATATATATATATATATATATAAAAAACTTATTTATATAAAAATAAAATTTTATATAAACAAAATCTTTGTCCTGATCCCTTGGCACGATGAATTGCAACTAGCCAAGCTTTGATGATTTGAACAAATGTGTGTTGTAGGGAGACGCACAGTTATTGTTCAAAGCTAGGCTCTTTGCGATTCATCTTGCCAGGGGATCGGGACACAATTTCTGACCGCGAGTGTACAAGGAAAATTCAGATATTGAAAAGTTGGGGGGAAAAGGGAAATTCTGATGTTTACGTTGAGGAAAAAAGGGAAATTCTGATGTTGAAGTTGGAGGAAAAAATTAAAAAATAAACTACGTTGAGGAAAAAACTAAAGGAAATTCAGATGTTGAAAATGGGGAAATGTCATCAAAATAGAGTAGTGTTTATAGTAGCCGTGCTGGCAAGTTGGCAACACTGGACCAATTCCGTCTCTGTCAGTCAGTTCAGTAGTGAGGAGAACAACAACATGGCGGAGAGAGGGAGGGTGTCTCTCTTGGCTTTTGGTGCTGTTGTGGCCGCCCTTCTCGTGTTCGACTTCAATCCTGTATGTGGTTCAAGTAATAATGATGCAGTACCCAAGTTAAAGCTCAACAACCTGATGGGACCCTCACTAAGGTTCCTATACTGGTGAGTTTAATTAGTACTGTTTTTTACTGAGGGCCGTATTCAACAACATTCCGCCGTGGTGTATACGATGGTGTGGTACCGGTACGATAGCTCCATAGTCAAGACAACAGAGCCATCGTATTGGAACCACGCTATCGTCAACACCATGAAGGTTCTTGCATACTGGTGAGTTAAACCATTTCCTGTTACTGAGGGCCGTATTCAACAACATCCGTGGTGTATACGATGGTGTGGTACCGATACGATGCCTCTGTTGTTTGTCTATGGAGCCAATTTATCGGTACTACACCATGAATGTTCTTGCATACAGCCCTTAGTGATAGTGTTGATCTCGTTTGCATCTTTTTCAATAACGATGACTCATCAAATCTCGCACTTTTATTATTACTATTATTGTTGTTATTACAATTATTATTATTATACAATTATTGTATAATAATACAAACCAAAAAAACAATGCTAGTGTAAGAGTTAGAATACTTATTATGGGGGAAATTCCAGTCACAATTAATTCAAGGTTATAATTATAGAAAGTACCAATGGTTGTATGTATGTCACATGTTTTATCATTGTTATTATCTGTATATATCACACTCTTTTTTTTATCATGTTTTATCATAGGGATTATCAGTTGACTGATACAGCAAGGGACTCATATATAAAAAATAGTTGGCCTGAACCTCATAACTTGGAATATGAAACAGTTTTATTCGGTATTTTTTAAAGGCTTGTGGTTCCTGTGATTATGAAGCATTTTTCTAGGGATTTACTTTTTATATACTGTTTCGATGTCATTATGGTATCTCAATAAAATATCCTGTTATTTTCTTGATTTTCAAGTTAATGCTGTTTTCACATCCATAGTAAAACATGAATTGCATATACATTTTCTCTGGCTACATATATAAAACTAAACTAAGTGTAAAATTAGTCACAGCTACTTTAGTAAAAAATTATGAAAGTTACAGTAAGTCCTTCGTGAGTTGGTATTATACATTATTATTCAAAATTTCACACAAATCCCATTGGCCACAAAATATATGGTATTGATAATGATGAACTGTAATATTGTCTGTTAATAATAGTTCTACCTTTCTACTTCAGTTACTCGTGAGGGTACAGGAAGGTGTTTGAGCAGTATGCCAACATCCTGCGTGAGAAGTATCCAGACATCTCCATCTTGGGGGATAATTATCCACCCCCGGATTGGAAACTGTTTCTTGCGCAGGCCCTGGTAAGAGAAGTCGTTTTGCTCATCTCGTAAAATATGTTCTTGCCAATAATGTTTCTGAGAATATTAGATTAGATGCCAATTTTAAGTAATAGTGTTTGGATGAGTACTGTATATATATATATTCCTTCACTTTATGCACACAGAAATGTCTTTTATATTTCATGTCTTGTTTTCAGTCTGCATCATTACCTAATCATTTTTGTCTTTCCAGGGTGCTGTCAAACTAGCAGTGATGGTGTTGGTTATTGCCAACATCAATGCGTGGGATTGGTTGGGACAAGAAACTCCCGGCTGGTGGTCGTGGCTCACCAGTAATAAGATATATGCTTGTATGATGCTTTACTTCCTGGGTAATGCATTAGAGGGACAATTGATATCTACTGGGGCTTTTGAAATATCCTTCAATGGTAAGTACAAAAAGTTAGCTATTAACACAAATAGTGCCATGGTAACTAAATGAACATATCTTATAGTTACATGGAGTTTATTCCCACACGTACAGTCTTCAAAAATAGTATTCAAACTCCCCTATATATAAAGGTGGTTCCAATACTTTTTTTACTGACTGCAGGGTATTGACATCCCTCTTGATTTGGGGAAGTCAGTCTTTCTCAACTCTTAAGGGGAGAGAGTACAGTGTTGGTAAATCTGGAGCTACTAATTCCTCCAAACTATTTCAAGCAACAGACCACCATTATATTTGTGTAAGTGGTCCTGTTTTCTGGCTTACTTTGGAGGAATCGAGGTGCTCCAATGCACCAACACTGTACTATCCCCGTAAGTAATCCTTCTTTTCCTCATTCTTCATTAAAGCATACTATTCTTCCTCCTTTGGTAGTGTGTATATGTGATTACATTAGTGTTGTATTTACTGTGAATTAAAATGTATTTTTCCAGATGTGCCTGTGTGGTCCAAGCTGGAAACGGGCCGTATCCCTCAGCCCCCAGAGCTTTTCCAAATCATCGATAATCATGTCCGCTTCAACCACAACACCAATGCCTGGTCTGACAACATATAACAGCCAGGTAAATGAATAGATTACAAAATTATTAAAGTGCTTTAGGGAGGAGGGTTATGCAGAACACATAGTAAAAGAGAGAAATATGTAGGTAGTGTAATGGGGAAATTTATATAGGATGTAATTTTTTCTGGCCGGAGATTGAAGTCTTTGAGGCTGCTATATTGTTACTACTAGCCTACAATTTATATTAAGTTTGGTCTGTTGCTAGTACAAGATAATGAAGAAATTGAGCTTAAACCAAATTTATGATAATGAAGAAAATTAGCATGAACCAAAGTTATGATATCAAGTCGTTATACTAACAGCAATCCAAAAAATTTATGTTACTGTTATTAACAAAATATTGTAGTACTGTAGTGTATTACAATTACACAGCACATAGTCCTTGACCAGACTTCTCCTTACACCCTGGTCCAGGACTATGTGCCACAACTGTACAATTATGACATGTCTGATTTTAAATATTTGTTGTCTTTCAGCTTAAATACTACTTCCACCAAAAGCAACAACAAAGTCATCATCCGTCGACTGGGATGCCCTGCCATTCACACTCCAGCAACATTTAATTTATTTTGGATATCAGTTTTAGTTTTTCCATTAAACTTACTTTTTCTTTATTATAACACTAAACATAAACTTCATGAATCCTCATTCTGGGGCCCATACACACACACACACACACACGTTACACCTGGAGTTACTGATGGGTAGGCCAACCACAGTTCATTGCAGTCTTCATTTCAATCAGTCTTCACATAATACTGTTGTAGATCCTGTTAGGTAGAATTTTCTTAAACTGGGAAGGATTTTCAATGTTAATGCCTTGAGGGAAAAAAAAAGAAGTTACTGTCAGAGGTTAGAGGCTACTGATACCGTCAAAAACTGTGCAAGGAAATGGATGATCTCAGTTTAGGTGGTCTATTCTATTCACAGTTTTGGAGAAATTAGTACCTATAATTTTCTGACATCTTTCTCCCTTTAATATTGTTGTTGTTGTTGATTGACCAAAAAGACATCATCCTTAGTGCTTGCACACTCCCCTCTAACACACTCCCTCCCTCTGTTCCTCCTTAGTCTGGCTCTGCTGCATGTGAAGGGCAGGGTGGAAAGCACGTGTGTGTTGACTCGGCCTGGATGTTTCTCTAGCAGGTCTGGGTTGGGGAGGAGGAGGAAGAGGAGGGTAACTAGGGGGAGGTGTGGAAGATAGGGAAGGAAATATGTATGTGGAAGGGGAGATGTTGACATGATGATGAGGAGAATACTAAGGAATATAATTGTAATTGTAGATGACATAAAGGAAAATAATATTGAAATGGTAAAGTAAGATGAATAGATACAAAACTCTTTTTCAAATGGGAATATATGGAAAAGAGGAATAATATATAGATGTAACTGGCAGCATTTTCTTTCAAAAGTTTTACTTTAATAAAAATGAATATTTTATGAATGATTGTGTTAGTTGTATGTTATCTTGGACACTTATCATATATATGCAGTACATTTAGTCACATACAACAGCTATTTCCACTTTTAATAAGCCATAAAAGTCATATCGGGGAGCCATCACACTGGTGGTTATTACAGAACTACCCGTGCAGATGACCCTTTGTGTTGCCAGTGTGGCTTTTCTGAGGTGTGAACCAAGATTACCTCATTACTACTCATACAGTACCTCTGTTTGGGTTGAGAGCATGCAAAAGTCACATAGGCAATGGCTAAAGTTGAAAGTGGAAGGAGCAGTAAACATAAACATATATATACTTTGTGAAATGGAGAGCTTTTGATACGTGTAATTTTGAATGGGGTATAATTTCGGTATGTATTTGTCATTTGTCAGTAATGAACTGCTAATGGTCTTCTTTACGGATTGGTGTGAGTGCATCAAAGTTCCTAACCCTCTCTGTGCAGCTTGACTCCAAAATGTGGCAGTGTAGGGAGTATTATTAGTACTGTAGTTTATTTTCCATGGGTTTACTGTATTTCATCCTAGTACTGTAGTATAAATTTCAGGGTCATTAGTATTCCATCCTAGTACTCTAGTTTAATTTTCTTGGGTTTACTGTATTCTATCCTGATTTAACATGCAAATTCATTCATTATAAACTACAGTTGAGCAGTCCTCATTTAATGCCTCCCTTCCCCAAAAACAACACTCGCCAACATAACATAGTATAACATCACAAGCACAACACACTGCCAAATATCACAACTACTGTCACACACACAGGAATTTGCAAGGTAATGGTCACAACAAGACCTCAAACTAATTAGTCTGTACAGTACATTATTTAGCACAGATGTAAAGTGTACCAGTCATCTTGTGTTTGTGATTCAGTAAAGTGGGTAACACATAGGCTCTGAGTCACCAATACCAGTATATATGAATGGTCTTGCGATGCCAGACAAAAGAAACAAAATATTCACACAGGTTTTTATGCTGCCTATACTTGCATTGCATTTTCTTAAAATCAAATATAGTATGTGATGTAAAGAATGGAAATTATTATAATGGAGTAAAATTAAAATCGTCTTAGTTTTGTCCAAGTTGTCTTGAATCATGACTTTCGTTTATGCATGTTTAAAGGGTATGTGTAATAATTGGAGGCTACTGATTCCTCCAAACTATAACAAAACAGACCGCCTCTCTGCTGTTTATTTTAGATGGTCTGCTTTGCGTCTTGGTTTTAAGGACTTTGTAGCCTCCAGTTTCCCAATGTTTTCACCTCTATTAGAAAGGAGGTCAGTGTAAAACGCTAATAGAGTACAGTATATTAGTTATTTATGTGATGTGCCATTTATACTATTATGCTGGGGAAGTATCTTTGTGGAGAAAGTAAATAGGTGAATATATATATATTGAATACTTGTGGTTGTGTGCACTTAGACCTGGGGATTTTAATATGGATGCTAATAGAGTGTGTTTATTATTTTATGTACAGGTATAGATGTTATTTCAGTTTCACCTTGAGCACTAACTACATGGAGGGTTGACTGTAGGTAACTCTCCACTGGGGAAGAGATGATGGTGAATTAGAGACCACCAATTCCTCCAGACAGTCCCTCATACAAGACCACTTACAGTATACAGAGTTAGTTTTTGTGATACAGTTTGGATGAATCCGTAACATTTTTATTCATCAACTATATCTTATCCCCATAACTTTGTGATGTAGAGATATACAGTACATACAAGCTGAGGAGAAATATATTACTGTATTGGATATTTATGATGTAGAGTTGAACCACCCCCACAAGACTGTTAATGCAGTTTTTCAGCATGTATTTCAACTATTGTATTCGTTACTGGACAGTTCATTCTAAGGCAGCCCCGATTATTCAGTAACTGATAATATTCCTGTGAAAGTAAAGCTTGTCCAGTGTATGCCATGCAAGATGTCTTCCTGCAGAGAAAATGCATACACACCACAGTATACGGGTGTGCCGGTAGCTTATCTTTTCTTTTATATCAGGCTTGTTGTAAAGGTAGACAAAGTTCGTATGTGGTAACATTTGCACCTTATCATAATCAGTGATTGGTTGTCCTAATGTGAGGTATTGCCATGTCATCATTTATGAATTTTGTCTGCCACCGATGTGTTTACTGTGTTGCCATAAGCCACCAACTCTGTTCAGATACTATGTTACCCAACTGTACTGTACAATGAAAGTGGTGTAATGCAAATACTGGATAAGTTTTATTGTCATAGGAACATTCTAAAAGTTTATAATGAAATATTCTGACTCTCCTGTGTGAAACAGCCTGCATAATAGATTCTTTTCTTACCTACCCTTCATTAATCATTACTCTACTATACACTTTGTCCATTTTATTAAGCAGTTTGGCACCTAGGTTGATTGCAATTTTCATTTAATGAAGAAATTTTTCTTGTAGATGCGTTAACCATATGTACAATGTACAGTATGGAAAATCTGACTGAACAGAAGACTAGTATTGTCGCAAAATTTTGACCCACTTCCAAATTCTTGTGTTATATATATATATATATACTGTATATATATATATTTGTTTTATTTGTTTTTTTTTATTATGAGGAAAGGTCAGGGTAAAGGGAATCCCACTTGAATTTAAAATATATTTATTTTTGACAGATCAACAAATACTGCATTGTACATTCCTGTTAGATGTATTATAAATTTTATGAAAACATAACAGTATGCAATTTAAATTAGTTTAAATACATTTTCAACCTTTCACTGGAGGAGTAACACCAAATAAATATGTATACATATCCATTAATCTTATTTCATTGATGTCCACTATTATTGTTGTACCAGCCTCCAAAACCTTTCTTTTATCTCGTGTTTATGTGGAGTTCCAGGCAAGGCTGTATGATGCCCAATCCTGTTCTGGCTACTAACTGTTTATCTCGCAATTGGAGATAATGAAGTCCTTCAAATATTGCTACGAAACACCACCTACTGTAAGTGGAAGGAGTTTGTTACGAGGCATGGGCAGGAGGAATCAGAAGCCTCCAATTTTCATACACATTCACTGGGTTCTTAACAACATAATGAACTTTCCTAACTGCATAAGAATTCTCCACATTTCTTGAGTGCACCTACCATCTCTGGATATCTACCCAAGGTACACGCCTCAGCCAGGGGACACCAACGAAAGGCCTTGTGCTCGTGTGATAGCTTCACTTCTGGGGCATTGGGAAGGACCTCGGCAGCCCAATACACAACAGATTTGGATTTGTTAAATGCCGTATACTGGTGAGATGGAGAAAAATGAATTAGTGATGGTAAGAGCAAATTGAGTAAGAGGGGAAGGATTTGAGTGGAGAGCTGTGTGGCAGTGATGTGAGCTTAGAAAAGAAATTTGTGTTGGAGGATAATTTGGAAAATGTTGGACATTGCATTGGTTTCGCCCTCCCCATTAGAAAAAAAGAGTGTATGATAATGATACTCATGAATATTGTATCCCCAGCAGATTGAAAAAAATCAGCAATTTGCTAGCATTTTTCCACAGCTACTGTAGAGGTTATAATTTATTTGGTTGCCCACTAACCAGCAACTTCATTTAAATAAAACACGTATTTTCACTTCTTGCAATTGAGTGGATCTAAACCCTCAAACATTACTGATTTCTCTCATGGCTACAAGTAAGATGAGGACTAAAGACAAGGTGCATCCTAGGTGTTCTCACTTGTGCAGTAAAGAGTTTGAGAGATACAAAATCAGTATACAGTATATGTACAGTCACGAGCATAAGTTTCTTTACCCCCCTGGCGAGAGTTAGGTCGAAGTCGTCGTTGGATATGGACTGGACGAACAAAAATGAACCAGTTCATAATGTTCCGCTGATGCTTCATGTCACTAGAGGTGTTCACTTGAATACAACAAATTTTACACCGTCATGAGATACTGACTCCCAGTGTTCGTTTGCCTGGCCCTTCTCCAACCACAACTTCGACCTCATTCTCGCCATGGGGGTAAAGAAACTTATGCTCATGACTGTACATGTATAGTACAGTACTTCATTGTATAAAGGACATATCAGTTTAGATATTGCGAAATACTGTCCTTGTCCCTCTTACCTTGAGTTCCTCCTGAAAACTATCAACAATAGTGTAGTGGTGAGGTTCAAATCCTGCCTCCTCTTTCATCTCCCTCACTGCTGCCTCCATTAGTGTCTCACCAGGGTCAACATGGCCTTAGAGAGCAGGTTAGATTTAATTTTGTGGGAGTAAAATTTTTAAAACTCGTCATACGGTATCTCTCGGTTGGCATGTAAGATAATATACAGTAATGCCTTGTTTTCCATTGGTGTTATGGATGTATATTGCACCGTTTGTAATGAATCTATGTACCGTAAACCCACTTTGCACATTACACACCCATAAATCCAGTGGATAACTGTATAACACACCCATAACAACAATGGAACACAAGAGATTACACTTTTGCAGCTCTACAGTCAAGAAACATTGTCAACCTTTAGGGGGTGTCCAGAGTGTCTCCTCCCGTGAACACTGAAGCATTAGGTACAGGATCTCTGTGTTGACCCTGCGGAATAGTATGATCCCCGCTGCCTGTACTACTACCTTGGCTGCACCACTCATAGCTACTGCACCAAAATATCACCGGGATCTTAAACGATATCTTATTAAATAGTCTGAGCTGTGAGTCCCACCAGAAACACTGTTCTTGGGTCTGTAGAGCTTGCCGTTCCTCCTCTCTTTGGTGGTTTTAGGTTGTTCTGGTCCAGCACAGTCTTGATTCTTCCCCTATTCATTCATTCAATCATTAGAGTCTGTAAAAGAAGGTTGAATTTAGTTTGTGTGACCATCATCACACGTCCGATATAAATCATTAATTGTTCTTTCCTCCCAATATTAATATAAAAAATCTAATGGAACATCCAATAATATATATGAGAAACTATTACAGTACAAGTTGGAAAAATTCAGGAGCTGGTCTTCAAAGATACCAGCAGAACTTCACCACAGTACAGTTTAACAAACCTAACCCAGTTTAGCTAAGAGCTTGTCTATCCTTCCCAAAGGAGCAATTCACTCCCTATTCCCAGGAGATGTCCAGTAAGGTTTTGTAGTATAATCGTTAAGTTGAGCCGCAGAAATGGAAAACAATTATTTCCCAACTTGTTCTTTTATTTTGATAATACATTATTCTCTTCTTTTTTTTCTGTTGATGTAAAAGAGCAAGAGTGCATTATGTCCATGTTTGACCACACCCCCAGTCCCCCATTTCTGTGACTCAACTTCACTATTACCAAATAATTAATTATATTTATATGATCTAGAATTAGCCTGATTTGATGTAACCTAACCAAATCTGGCCTGACCAAACCTAACCTATCCTATCCTTGGTATTTATTGAAAGAATTACCGTTTTGCAGCAGTGTTGCCAGATCCGGCTGGGTCCCAGTATTTTACCTCTGTCATTTATTGTACTTTATCACGATTATTTCCCGGTAGTTTGCCCAAGTTAGGTCCCGGCAGTTTGCCAAGGTTAGGTCCCGGTAGTCTGATGCGGTCTAGGTTAGGTTAGGTCAGGTCAGGTAAGGTCAGGCTAATTTCAAAATGCCCCATTTGAATATGCCCTATCTTGGAAATGGGGCATTTGCGGAGGAAATGCCATAGAAGAAAATAGTCTTAGATAGGTCTAAATAAGTGGGTAATGAAGGTAGAAAAAACGTACGCAATAACGGTAATTCATTCAATATTTACTCTATCCTTATATTTCAACACAAAAACAAGGAAAAATCATAGATAATAAAGAAAAATGGTTGAAAATATGGTATTATTACAGAATAACTGGGTTTTGGCTTGGATCGCGCAGTGTTACCACATCCGGCTAGGTCCCGGAAATTTGCCCCAGTCACTTTATGATAGTTTACACCGGTTATATCCCGGTAGTTTGCCCAGGTTAGGTCCCGGTAGTCTGCTGTGGTCTAGGTTAGGTTATGTCAGGTCAGGTAAGGTCAGACTAATTTCCAAATTGTTTGTAAAACGGGGCATATCTCGAAAACGGGGCATCTCCGAAAGAAACACCATAGAATAAAAGTGTGTTAGAATGGTCCAAAATAGTGGGTAATGATACTAAAATACACAATATAGTGAACCCAGTTCTTCTGTAAATTTACCTTAACTTATTATACGATGACTATTAACCATAATTTACCTGCTTTACGATGACTGATGCAATGTGTAGTAGAGTGGTTCAATGGTAAAGGTAGTCAGTATTGCCAACCATTATATATATCGGAATTCCCCAAATTGGCAAATTGCCATGAAACTATTACCCAGAATTCCTCAAATCGTCAACGTCAAGCAACAGTTTCCTTGAATTTCTCAAATCGCCGTGCGACAATTACCCAGAATTCCCCAAATCACCATACATTGGTTCCCCAGAATTTCTCATATTATCATGTATATTCTCCTCGTTCTGTACGTGGTTTTAATTTCTCCCTGGGAATATACTCATCCAGACTCGGTGAATATGTAACCTGCCTCCCCTTTATGGGGGTAGAAGGACATTACCTTGGTGGAAATCCTGCATCGCCTGTTGGGGAAGGAATTGTCTGTTTGGGGCATACTTTCTATTGAAATAAATAACATTGAGGGAACATTTTTTATTATTATTATTATTAACCATGCATTTCAAATAACTTTTACGTGTAAAAATCCAGTTGCATAAATGTTCAGAAAATTTCTAATCAAGATAGGAAATTTTGGAGCTGTGTCTGGGAATTTTGCCTAAATGACTTGTGTTTGCAGCACTGCTAACTGATTCAAACAAGTATAAACAACATTCAGTGGGGATTACATAGTAACCTCATATGCGTGTTATTTATCGGGAAAAACGTTGATAATTTGGCACTACACACATTAGAAGACACCATATAGCGGCTGAGGAGATAGAGAAATAGTGAAGACATAGCCATCAGTCCAGCCAAGAGGTATTATAATATAAGGGCTTATCTTGAGTACACGTATTATCTTAATTACCTAACGTTAAGTTACCTCTTTCTTGTCTCTAAAAACCCAAGACAAGTTATTTTATATCTCTTGAGTACACGTATTATCGATAAATATGTACAGTATTGCCGGTTGGTATTACAATGGGTATTAGTACAGAGGTGGACCTTACTCTATAATAGATATTTTACTGTCATTACCCACTATTTTGGACCATTCTAAGACACTTTTCTTCTATGGTTTTTCTTCCTCAAATGCCCCGTTTTCGAGATATGCCCCATTCCCAATACCCATAGAAACATGGGGGGCCCGATGGGAATTGGGGGTTGATGGGTGGGGGAAACACGCATTATACTATTGTTCTGCCTTTATAATACACTTCCTACCTTAATTTACGTCGTATACTATATATTATTCACCAATTTATTTCATTTCATTACAATCTGCTGTAGTGTTGCCAGATCCGGCTGGGTCCTAGTATTTTACCCGTCATTTATTGTACTTTATCACGATTATTTCCCGGTAGTTTGCCCAGGTTAGGTCCCGGTAGTTTGCCCAGGTTAGATCCCGGTAGTCTGATGCGGTCTAGGTTAGGTTAGGTCAGGTCAGGTAAGGTCAGGCTAATTTCAAAATGCCCCATTTGAATATCTTGGGAACGGGGCATTTGCGGAAGAAAAACCATAGAAGAAAAGTGTCTTAGAATGGTCCAAAATAGTGGGTAATGACAGTAAAATATCTATTATACAGTAAGGTCCACTTCTGTACCTTTACCTTACAATGTTTTTACCTTTACCCACTAATTTATATCATTCTAAGACACTTTTCTTCTATGGCATTTTCTTCGGAAATGCCCCATGGGTCAATTTGAAATTAGCCTGGCCTTACCCGACCTAACCTAGACTGCAGCAGTCTACCAGGACCTAACCTGGGCAGACTACCGTGAAATAACCATGGTAATGTACCAGGAAATGACCGGGGCAAAATACTGGGACCTAGCCAGATCTGGCAACACTGCTACAAAACAGCAATAGTCTAGATAAATACCATATTATCTTAATTAACTAACTATCTCTTCTTATCTATAAAACCCCAAGACAAATTATGGTATTATTACAGAATAACTGGGTTTTTGGCTAGGATCGCGCAGTGTTACCACATCCGGCTAGGTCCTGGGAATTTGCCCCAGTCACTTTATGATAGTTTACACCGGTTATATCCCGGTAGTTTGCCCAGGTTAGGTCCCGGTAGTCTGATGTTGTCTAGGTTAGGTTAGGTCAGGTCAGGTGAGGTCAGACTAATTTCCAAATTATGTTTGTAAAATGGGGCATCTCCGAAAGAAACACCATAGAATAAAAGTGTTTTAGAATGGTCCAAAATAGTGGGTAATGATACTAAAATACACAATATAGTGAACCCAGTTCTTCTGTAAATTTACCCAAATTATTTTATATCTCTTGAGTACACTCATTATCTTAATTAACTACCTCTTTCTTGTCTATATAACCCCAAGACAAGTTATTTTTTTATCTCTAGTACAGTGGTAACACGTTGGCCTCGCATCCGTGAGGTCGGCAGATCGAGCCTCGCCCAGGTCCGAGAGTTTAAAACTGTTTACTGGGGGGTTACTGCCATGGCTGGGCACCATGGTGGGGAGTTGGGCTTGCCTGGCTGACGTTCGGGAGAGTATCTCATCAGAGATAGTGCCAGAACTGAAACCCTGCAACTTTAACTCTATTATCTTAATTAATTAACTACCTCTTCTTGTCTATAAAACCCCAAGACAAGTTATTATATATCTCTTGAGTACACATTTTAATTAACTACCTGTTTCTTGTCTATAAAGCCCCAAGATAAGTTATATTACGATATAAGCACATTCTTGCTTCTTAGGATACTTTTGGCCATATTCAAAGACATTTGTAGTGCATACGATGACGTGGTAACGATACGATGGCTCCATAGATAAACGTTTAATTGAGCCATCATATGCACCACAAATGTTCTTGAATATGGCCCTTTCCTTGTATTAAAAAAAAGGAAAAAACAAGTAAAACCGTATATATAAATAATCTTTAGAACTTTCCGTGTATGCCAAAAAAACAACAGAGTTAAACCGTATTAAAAAGACACCTTTTGATACTTTATTTCATGGCTGAGGTGGAAGAGGAGAAATGAAAAAATAATTACCAAAGATTAATGAGAATAGCTTATCTGTCAAATAGTAAAAAATCTGGACAAAATTATAGGAGTAAGTTGACTTACATAAAAAAAATATATACCAGTATATATATATATATATATATATATATATATATATATATATATATATATATATATATATTCTCTTTCAAACAAACGAGGTTAAAGGAAATGGCTTGTTCTGCATTAATGAGTTTATTATTTATATTTTCAATATTTCTTACAATTTTTCTTAAGTCTTCACTTAGATGGTGGATGAGTGAGGCAAAAGTTGAGTTGTTGGGGGAGGTCGACGTTTCGTCCAGTACATCGGACATCTTCAGGAGGAAGTGGCGATTCTGAGTGGGTGAGGGGTATTTAACTGTTTTCCGTATGTGGGGTGGGCGGGGCCACCATATCAGAGGCCTAGTGATTGGTGGATAGGGGGTAGCTTCTGATTCTGGCGCTACGTCTGAGTTGTTGGTTGGTTGTAGTGGGTAAGATGTTAGATGTTTGTGGTGGGTCAGTAGGTGTTGGAGGTGTGGTGAGTATCCTGACGGTGTTGGTGATGTGTCGTTTTCTGGAGGGCAGTATTTGGAGGTCTTGTGTCTGGTTGTTAATAGAGGGTTGTAGGGTTTCTATGTAGATCGCTTCTAGGTAGGAGAGTCTTCGGCTGTCTGTTTCTTTGTCTAGTATGGTGGTATTGTTTACTAGTTTGTCTCGTGTCAGAGCTTGGTTGTCGTGGGTAAGGTAGTGGTCTTTTATAGACCCTGACTGGAGGTGCATGGTGAGACGACGAGACAGTGATGTTTGTGTTTTACCAACATAGTGGTGAGGCTCACAGTCCACACTGTTACAGGTGTGTTGGTAAATCACGTGGTCACTGTTCATCGGTCTCTTGGGGGTAGTAGGTCGGTTGTGTAGGGTGAGGTTCGAGGTTTTTGGAGACTTGTAGTAAATTACTAGTTTGATCTCGCTGTCTGGGTCGGTGGGGTGAACATTCTTCTTTATTATGTCTCTTAGTATGGTCTCGTCAGTCTTGTAGTCGGTAGACATGTAGTTGCGGTAGTAGAGTTTGATATCACTGTTGGGTTTGGTTGGGGGATTCACCTCGTACCATTTTTCTAGCTGGAGTTTGATGGTGTTGGAGACGTCTGTGTTGGAATATCCATTGTTTACCAGGACTTGGGTGAGACGGTCCAGTTCCTGGTGTGTGTCTCTCCAGCTGGTGCAGTGGGAGAGAGCCCTCCTGACGTAGGATGAGATGGTGGATTGGAGGTATCTCTTGGGGCATTCACTGTCACCATTTAGACACCGTCCGTTGTTGGTGGACTTTGTGTACACTGTGGTTCGGAAGTCTGAGTCGTGGTGGGCAACCAAGAGGTCCAGGAAGGGTAGTTTGCCATCCGTTGCTTTTTCGTAGGTGAAGTTCAGACCAGACGAGGAGATAAACCGTTGTTGTAGTAGTAGTAGCTCGTCTAGGTCCTTCACTTGAACAAAAATGTCGTCAACATACCGACAGTATATCGATGGGCGATTATATTTGAGAAGGTCCTCTTCAACAGTACCCATAAAGAAGTTAGCGAAGAGGACCCCCAGGGGGCTACCCATCGCTATACCGTCAATCTGCTGATACATATTGCCACGGGGGCAAATAAATGGAGCTTCCTTGGTGCAGAGTTCAAGTAGAGTCTTGAGGCAGGTCTTGGGGATGTCCAGTCGTGGGAGGTCTGGGTGTTCGTAAACCCGGTGGAGGATGATGTCTATAGTTTTATCCACTGGTACATTAGTGAACAAACTCTCAACATCCAGGGAGGCGATGATATGGTTGTCTACTTTAGGAGAGTCACGGAGAATTTGTAGAAAATCTGTGGCTGAACTGAGGCTGTACTTGCTGGGCACGTAAGGTGAAAGTAAGTTATTCAGAGATTTGGCCAGTTGGTATGTTGCAGTTGGGATCTGGGAGATGATAGGCCTGAGGGGGTTCCCAGGCTTGTGGGTTTTCACTGTGCCATAGGCGTAACCAGGCGCAAATTCTCCAATGAGTTTTTTCAGGTGTATCCCTCCAGCCTTAGCGTTGATGGTAGAAATGGTGGTGTTGGCCCTTCGCTTGATGTCGTTGGTGGGGTTGCGCGTGATTCTTTTGAATTTGCTGGTGTCACTTAGAATGTTGTCTACTTTCTGTAGGTATTCCTCTCTTCCATGGACAACTAAAGAGGAGGCCTTATCAGCACGACGAATGATACTCACCACACCTCCAACACCTACTGACCCACCACAAACATCTAACATCTTACCCACTACAACCAACCAACAACTCAGACGTAGCGCCAGAATCAGAAGCTACCCCCTATCCACCAATCACTAGGCCTCTGATATGGTGGCCCCGCCCACCCCACATACGGAAAACAGTTAAATACCCCTCACCCACTCAGAATCGCCACTTCCTCCTGAAGATGTCCGATGTACTGGACGAAACGTCGACCTCCCCCAACAACTCAACTTTTGCCTCACTCATCCACCATCTAAGTGAAGACTTAAGAAAAATTGTAAGAAATATTGAAAATATAAATAATAAACTCATTAATGCAGAACAAGCCATTTCCTTTAACCTCGTTTGTTTGAAAGAGAATATACTCCCTGGCTATACCAAAATATATATACATATATATAAATAAAGGGTAAAATTGATAAACCTTAAATTAAGGATATTATTGAGATAGACCACGTATGAAACGTATTAAATCATCGATAATTATTATATATCTAAGATTACCCAAGTCCGTTTTAACCTAACCTGACCTAACCTAACCTAATCAGGACCTGGGTATTCGAAGGTCAACTATTGGAAACTATAATCTATTGGACTGTGTAGTATGTAAATCATCGTTTGTGGGCAAAAGTGAACGAGTTATCAATAAACACCTTTACTATTAACATAAGCATATTCGGTGAATAAAACCCACTCTTGTTGACGGAAATCATATATTATATCACTATGCTCCAAAAAAACCCACCACACAAATGAAACGGTTTCTCACATTGCCTTACATCTCTGATTTGAGTATGGTGAGGTCTATTTGTCACACAAGTGATGTAAATATAGCCTTTAAATACACCTCAACTATTAAATCAAAGTTAGTAAAAAACAAATTTAGAACCCCGACAGAAGCAGGGATATATAAAATTCCATGCAAAGATGTGAACTAGTTTACATAGGAGAGACTGGCAGAAACCTAGAAACTAGAATTAAGGAACATAAATATGCCACTAAGATGTGTAATTTAAACAATGCTATTTTTAACCATGTTTGTAATGCCAATCATAGAATTGATTGGCAAGGTAGCCATCTGATGTATAAAAGCAACGACTTTAGAAAATGTAAGATAATCGAATCAATGTGCATTGAAAAATACCGCAATTTCAACCTTAGTTATGGTATGTATAAATTAGACCCAATAATGAGATCCTTGGTAGAAATGTCCCTCCCCTCACCACACACACCTCACCTCACCTCACCCACACCTAGGTGACGCCCAAGGGGATTAACACGTGACCTGCCCTCACCGACACCTCCTTCCCTCCCCCCTCCACAAACTGTATATAAGTTCATACCTATGTACTATCTATGTCATTCCTTTCTTCTCGCTAGACCACTGAAGATGGTGGCAGTGTCCACCGAAACTGTATGGATTAATATATTATTTCCGTCAACAAGAGTGGGTTTTATTCACCGTTTATGATCATCACGCCAGTGTGATTTCACCACCATAAGCATATTCATTTTCTCCACTGAGTCATTCCCTTATTATTCTTCAACTGTCCCTCTTTTCCTCCTGTTTCCTTCATGCTTCCTGCCCCTCCCTTCTGTCTCTTTATCCTTCATGCTACAGGGTTTTCCAGGGCTAGGACAGTCTTCTTTCCTCCGCTTCAATTTGATTCATATACATCTCTACTCTTTCCAACAGCAAAGATGGAGCAATACACGACTGTTGAGCTGATGGTAGCCAAGAACAATTGCGGGTGGGTGTGCGACAACAATTCCCTGGTGAAGCTTGGGGGTCTGGCCAGCTACGACTCCGCAGTCTTTAAAACACGCCTTAAGATCGATGGTTACCTCGCCCTCTTCGCCAGGCTCTCCCCGATCGAGTTCTTCACCTTAGATGTCATAGTGGAGGATAATGACTGCGTGGGTGACCCGGACAGCAGGAATATGATGTTCTCCGGGGCATCGGAGGAGTGCCAGGCCAGGGGGTGTGATGGGATGCTGACATTGGGCCTCGTCAACACCTCCTGTATGCCCAACAACGGGGCCAGGGTGCGATACAGCTTGGCGCAGTTCGTCGACTCACTGGTACAAGGCGTCGAATCATATTACATGTTTCAGAATTTCTCGCCACATTTCTCCCTCAATGCGACGGGACTGTGGGACCCGGCACGAGAGGTCAAAATGACATCCGGCTACATCATCCTTGCCTGGAAGCTCAAAAACACATCCACCCAAGGTAGTTATATATTGGACTTTTTTGGTGTTTCTGAACAACAGATGCATATTGTGTGTACTGCTTTTTTTTTTCACATAATTTTGGTTCTATTCATTTTCTTTTCTTTTTTCAATACTATTGTGAGGAAAACCTTGAACCAAACCTATTTTTATTTGTATATTTCCATGTACAGTTTAAGTAGCAAATGCCCTATTATACTGAATTTTGTGTAACAACTACCATTATCATATAGAACTATGACATTACTTTTGTTTTTTGTAGTAATACAGATACAATATTCTTGCCCATCCTTGTTTCCTTTAATTGACCATTAGGACTGGATGTTAACTATTGTTGTATTCCAGAGATAAAGCCACGAGCCAAGTGGACAACAGCTGACAAACCGAGGACTGAAAAGAGACAACAAAAAACTCTCCCCACCCCTGTTGTCAACATCTCTTATGCCCCCTCCAGAGCCAAGCGCTATACCCAACTAGAGAACAACAGCAGGTGTGTGCTTGTTTTTTGTCCATTTTAGCTCATTTCAGTCTCCATGAGGTGTTTTGGTGCCCCCGCAAACCCGAGCCTTTCTCTTTTCTTACTGGTATCCACCACTTTATTTAACACTTGATCACTCATTGACAACCACCAAGTGTTAAATATGTCAACCTAATATAAGGAGCCCACTATAATTATTCAAAGGTACAACAAACCTTATAATATTACACTGACTAATGCCTTGATTTCCCTTCCAGTCATCAAGTCCCACTTAGAAAACGAGGCAGATCAAGCAACATGGCCATAACCGAGGCATCCAGCACTGAGGAGGAAGAGGAAGAGATGATGGAGGAGGAGGAAGAAGAAGAAGAAGAAGATGAGGAGATCACCTTCAAATTCCAGCCAGCACAACCATCACCGGTCAAATTACCCGAGGTCATTTATAGTCCAGTATGTTTGTGTCAGTAGCATGGGATATGGTGCACTGATTTGTTTCTCAGTATTTTGAGTAGAGATTCATTTGATGTTGGTGAATTGGTAAGTCTCTGATTCCTCCAAACTTTGCCATGAAACAGATCCCCTACTAAGTACATTTGAGGGCGTCTGTTTTCTGGCATATTTAGGAGCAATCGGTAGCCTACCAATTGCCAACAGGACAGTCTCCTTAATATAACTATGTGCTATAGCTACAGACAGTCACGTAGAACATTCTTGTGTGTCATCTCACCTCAGTTTTGTTGGACACAGAGATCCATGTTGTTGCGTATAGTGATATAACACTATAAACTGCTTGTATCCATTACTCCTCATTTCATCATTCATTTTACATTCAATCCCTCATTGAAGACTGCATGTTGCCCCAGGCATATTACCATACACACAAAGTACACTGCTAATGCATGAAGATTATTTCCTTGTCAGATCATCACTTTTTTAATATTTACTAATTTCCTAAAAAATATTAACCCTGCATGATATAAAAAATTACATGTTAGTCACTGTTTCCTCTGTAATGTCGGCTGATAAAATACCATTCTTGTTTATTTAATGTAACCAAACATTTTCACACATTAGTGGTCTAATAATTGAATAATAAATTCATTAATACACTTACAACCTGTAATTAATTTTAACCTATTTTCTTCACCTTGCAGGACATTTCACCTACCAGATCACCCACCAGATCACCCACCAAGAAACAGACCCCAGTCCCGGTGGCTGCTGCTGTGCCTGACGACATTGCAAATATCACCTTTAGTTTTGAAAAGTAAGTTGTCTTTGTGTTTGTACGGTTGTGGTCTAGAGTTCTGTTGCCTCTCTGGTATGATAGTATATTGAATTATTAAGTGAGTTAGTATATTCAGAATAGCATCACCACTCTTGTGTACAGTGGAAGACAATAGTCATGCCCGCATTCTGTCCGAGAATTATTTATGTACAGTGCTGGACTAATGTTCTGTCCCACAGCCAGCTACAGTGCGCCAGCCTTCTGAACCACTTCAGACTCAGACAACAAAGCACCAGATGAAAGTTTGAGTCATAAACAACTGATGGACATCGTAATGATAAGGGAATCCAAAATTTATTCTGGAGCTTCTTTGTCCGAGCCTGAAAGGTTCACAAGGCTGGCGCACTGTGGCTAGCTGCGAGACAGAACATTAGTCCGGCACTGTACACAAGACGTGCCACCCTGATACAAACTGATGTCTAATGGTTTATTATTTACCAGATATCCTCACCAATTTTTTCATGATACAGCTTTTTTGTTTCATTGTATACTCACTGTTACAATTTTGGCTCCCTCAGATGAACATTTCCCCCTTCCGTGTATGTCTACATTTTCATTTTTATTTATTTGCCTGTATATGTGACTTTCCTTCTTTCATCTTAATTTCTTAATTATGATTTCATTGTATGCTGAGAGAAGTGAATAGATTATTGAATCATTGATTGTGAGAGTCATGTACAGTATAATAATAGTTTACCACACCTCTCCTCAGCTCTACGACTTCAACAACTCCAGGGCGTAAGAGTGTTACTGCTGGTAGCCGTAAGAGCACTGGCAGCCGCAAGAGTTTGATGCCTGATTGGCCGCAAGATGAGAAGAGCCAGGTGTTGACTTTCTTCGATCAAATCAACCCCAAGGAAACTGAACAGGCATGCATTGCTCTTACCTGCAAGTGAGTGTCAGTACATCTTTGTAGGCACAACTTTTCTAGCTATAATTCAGTAATGGTGCTGTGGTTGACAGCACAGGAAAATGCCCCTTTGGTCTTGAGTTCAGGGGTGGTACTTATAAAGCACTAAGTCTTCGTCTTAACGCTATGATTCTCTCTCTCTCCTAAGCCCTCAAGATTGCAGATAATAGTCCTAAATCCCTAAGAATTAGTCATAAGTCCTTATGTCTCGTCACAACTCTCGTCTTAGCTAAAACTGGGTCCGGGGGTGTCTTAGGGGCTTAAGATTTTGTCATAAGCATCCGAAAGTGTGTGGATACCATAGAAATCATGAAATTAGTCTCTGCCACTCCCCACCAAGGCATAAACAAAGCAGTACACCGAGTAGGCGAGTACAGAGGTAATCAAATTATAAATAGAAATATGCGAAGAATATTAGAGTGGATGGAAAAGTCCAATTTGATAATCTTAAATGACGATTTAGATTGCATAGGAAAGGTAACATGGCAGAAAAATGAGCAACAGAGTGTATTTGTCTATGCACTTGTTACACCAAACTTTTATGATAAACAGGGAGTATCGCGACGTATAGCATTAACTTACACCAGAGATATAAAATATAATTTTGAGTACATTTTATTCTATAAAGTATGCTGTGTGTGATCTCAGTAAAGTACAATGAATACTGATAAAAACTATTTTAACTTGTGTTGTCAAATGGCTTTGAACTTCGGAGGGAGTGGAGCCTAATATTGTTTTCGGACCAAAGAGGCCTTATTTATTTCATCTTAATAGGTTTTATCATGATTGCATTATTTATGTGATGTTATATAACATACATTGAATCATATATTCAATGCAGAGGGATAATACCAGGCCTCTATAAATAATATTCGACGAAATATGATTAATATCTTTTGGAAGTTGGGTAAACTCCCGACATAATGCCAGCTGCAAGTCTTAGTATTTCCCTACATTTCACGGATTTTCTTCTTAAACAGGCCTGGTATTATCCCTCTGCATTGAAAATATGATTCAATGTACGTTATATAACATCACATAAATATTGCAATTATGATAAAACTTATTAAGATGAAATAAATAAGGCCTCTTTGGTCCGAAAACGATATTAGGCTTCGGTACGTCTTGTCCATAAATTTTAGTTACACACTTTTTTTGCATTATTCTATGCATTGCATATCAAAAAAGTATAATATTATACGAACCATTATTAAAAAATTTATTTTCACTATTTTTCTTTATTTATTAATTTAAATTATAACAATATTACAAACAAAAAATTGCTACATTTAGCAGCTAGCTGTTTCAGCAGTCTATGATTATCACCCAGCTAAGTCTCGCATTAGGAGTAAGACTTAGTGCTTAGGATAGGAAAGTTATGTCTTAATCTTAAATAGGACGAAGTTTAGGATAAAATCTTAGATGCTTTATAAGTACCGGCCCAGGTTTTTTTGACTAGTGACTTTGGCATAACTGAATTTTGCTACTCCATTTATTTATGTCTTTACTTACATATTTTAATGCATTCACTCAGATATGCTGAAATGAAATATGGCCAAGAGTTGCCATCAAAACAGTTGTACCAATGGGTGCAGAAGAAGGGACGAGTTGTGAACAAGCCAGCGCCCGGTACCAGCTACGACCTTCCTGAGGGCGAGCGCAAGGAGACTGCTGTCACCCTCTACCGTTCCCTCGACACCGAGTTCCCTGAAAACAAGCGGATCAACTTCACCTGCCAGTATTTCCAGAAGCAGTTTGGGGTGCCGCTCACCTCGAAGCAGCTCTACGACATGCTCTCAGACAAGGGCAAGAAGGCCAAAGCAGGAGCTGGCAGGAGGCGGTAGATCAGAGTCTTTGGGAACCATAGAGGCATTCATGGGGTACTGGAAGTGACAAGGCCATAGAGGCATGAATGTGAGTTGAGACTTTGTACAGTACAGTAGTTCATTTTTCTCTAAACAAAAATGAGAGGGATTGCTTTGAGATGTGTCACTGGTTGCTAGTGCATTTGTATGTGTTTATTTTCTCTAGCTGACGGTCACTGCTTCATTGCTGCAGTTATTATTGTTACTGGTAATATATATATGTCTTTGAAAAGAGTCACCATTTAGCTATTGAAGATATGGAATATTTAGTTTATATCTACTGGTTTGTTTTGGAAGAGGGTCATTGTGTGGCTAGTTGAAAGTTTAATTGGGTTTTCTCTTGCCATAAATATTAAGGACCGGCAAAGGTGAATGAATGAGGTTTTTAATAGTTACTAGTAAATGTCAATCCTAACCCTCATGGTCATCAAAAGGTCCATGAAGTTTTGTTTTGAAGGAAACGCTCACATCATAGTAAATTTAAGGGCTACCAATTCCTCCAAACTGTGCCATGAAACAGATTCTCTATTAGTAAAATTGAAGTCATTAGTTTCTTGGTACAGTATAATTTGGAGGAGTCATTAGCCCCCATAATTAAGTAATGCATTGTCTATACCAGTTCCAGTACTGTATGCATTATCTTGTTTATTTTATTACTATTACAGTACATTTCTTTTTCTTTTTTCAGGTAATGCATTGAAGTTTGGAAACTTCTGATAAGTGTGCCAGACATCACCAGGTCAGGAAATAGTGTTTATGCCAATTTTAACACATTTTACGGACAATTATGGTAATACAGTACAATATAATAAGTTTTTATTTAACAATGCATTTACCCGAAGAAGCACTAGAACCGATGGTGGTAGTTCGTGTGTTCTTGAAACCCATCACTGCACTTACTCATGTCTCCTAGTGGTTCCAAAAAAAGCAGAATTGGTACCTGTATCATGTAGTGAGGGCCATGCCTCATATTTTTCCATAAACACTTACTACTGAAGTTAACATTTAGGATGATTATACACTTAGCTGGTAAAGGAAGCTTTATCAGGAGACATATCATATATTTGCTTATGGGGATAGTACAGTACAGTGTTGGCAAATCTGGAGCGACTGATTCCACCATAGTATTCCAAGCAACAGGCTGCCTTTAGTTTTGGTAATCTGGTTCTGTTTGCAGGCATACTTTAGAGGAATCAAGGCACTCGAGTGTACCAAAAGTGTTGTACTGTACCCCCTTAATATGGACTACCTCTTGTATTCATCTAGTTAGTATTCCGTAAAGTCAATTGTTTAACCAGGAGGCATATTTTTACCTGAATTTTATGGTTGGTATGAAAACTGTGGTACAAATTTTATACTGTAATATTTCACAGAAAATTGCAAGGTAGGTTTCCCACCAATAAATACTGTATTGGTGTTTTCTAAAGACAACCTGCCTGCCATCGAGTTAAAATACGAACAAGCAAATAGCTCAGCGTTTCAGTCTCTTTCTGTTTGGCTGTGTGGTTATCTTTCTGCAAGCTTCCTTTTATGGTCCTTATTTTGCTCCTCCATTTTAAATTTGGCCACGTTTATTTTAATCACTTCCCATTTCTTTTTTGGTCCAGATATTTCTCCTCCATTTCTTGTTTGGCCACATTTACTGTATTTTTATCACTTCTCCTTTCTTTTGTCTTTTCCAGCCTTGGGAGGGCCTGAACCCAACCCAGTTCTCTATAGCCAAATTGGTCTTTTTCTTTCTCTACAGGCTGAAAGTTTTATATCAGGAAAATGGGTAAGCAATATCGATTATTTTTCCAGTGTTTGATTTTTAATTTTCAAAGGGAAAGTACAGTGTTGGTTAATCTGGAGCAACTGATTCCTCCAAACTACAGTATTTCAAGCAACAGGACACAACTATTATTGTTAATTTGATCCTGTTTCCTGGCCAAGTTTGGAGGAATCAAGGTGCTCTAATATACCAAAAGTATACTATCCTCTTCAAAGCTTTTTACATTTATGTATTCAGTTCTTAGCATTGTTTTATTATTTTACTAAAGAGTGAACAAATATTTACCTACATAACCGCATTACATTAGCTGCCTTTTAATTCATAGTTTATACTTGCTTCTATAATCATTAGTAAACATAATAAACAAGACTGTAATAGTTCTATAATTTTATTATGTACCTAAGCTGTATTGTGTGTCTCCATGGCTGCCAGGTTTTCAGTTTATCATTATATATATGCCTATTTATCATTAATTTCATAGCTGGCCTGGGATATAAATTGCAGGAGAAACAAAGTAATGGATATTCATTTATTATTGACTATAACAATATATACAGAGTTGTTTGGAGTGTAATTACCAACAGGAACTTTATGGTATGTATTGGGTAAAATCATAATTTGTTCTATGGACCGTTATTTAAAAATGAGGGTTAAATGAGATACTACATTGCTGTTGACTATCATGGTTACTCTCATTGGTTAGGTTAGGTCTGGGGTGCCCCTTACATTTGAGTCGCCCGCTTTCAATTCTTCAACTGTCCCTCCTTTAATTTCGTTTCCATCTTGCTTACTGTCCCATCTCTCTGTCACCTCCCTTTCCTATTTTATAGTGCCTTTTTGTCCTATTTCGTGGGGGGGGGGTATTGAATGCAAAGATGTATGTAATATATATATATATGTATTATATTCTCACAGACTTTACAGACCGGTGAACTCCCTCAAGACTGGCTTTTGGCAAATGTGACCCCAATCTTTAAATCCGGAGACAGAACCCTTCCCATTAATTATAGACCTATTTCACTTACCTCAGTCCCCTGCAAAATTTTAGAACACATTATTCATAGACACATAATGGACCACTTTGATAGGCAAAATATACTGACTGACAATCAACACGGTTTTCGGCCTAAACGCTCGTGTGAGACGCAGCTACTGGTAACTACTCATGACATCTTGCAGTCCCTCAATGACACAAAAATCAGACAGGTTGACGCCATAGTATTAGACTTTGCCAAAGCCTTCGACAAAGTCCCTCACCAAAGACTACTACACAAATTAGAATTCTATGGCATACAGGGACAACTTCTTCACTGGATTAGAACGTTCTTGACTACCAGAAAGCAACGTGTAGTTCTTGACGGTAGTCAGTCTCCATCTGTTCCTGTGACCTCTGGGGTACCCCAGGGCACTGTCCTGGGTCCCCTTCTCTTCCTTTCATACATTAATGACCTCCCACTTTCACTTTCCTCTACCACTAGACTCTTTGCAGACGATAGCTTAGTTTACAGACCAATTAAAGATAGGAATGACTGCCTTCGACTACAGGACGACCTAACTGCACTTGAAGACTGGGAAGTCAAGTGGCAGATGACATTTAGACCAGACAAATGCCATCACATCCGTTTTACCCGTGCCCATAATGTCATTCCATATACATACCAATTACACAACACCAACCTCAACACAGTCACTTCCCACAAATACTTGGGCGTCCACATCTCAGCGGACATGAGGTGGAACACACACATAGGTAGCGTCAGGGCTAAAGCTAGTAGGGTCCTGGGGTTCTTGCGCAGGAACCTCAGCAGGTGTAACACAGACACCAAAATTATTGCATACAACACTTTCGTTCGGCCACATTTAGATTATTGCGACACCGTCTGGGACCCACACACTTACAATAATATCAATAAATTAGAGTCCATACAAAACAAGACTGCAAGATGGGCCAGACGTGATTACAGACACACTACATCAGTCACTTTGCTTAAACAAGACACAAAACTAGACCCATTAGTAACACGAAGACAGATACACAGACAACAGATGATATACAAAATCACAAACAAGTTAGTTGACATAGACAAAGACACATATCTACACCCTACAAGTATACGATCCACTAGAGGCAGCCACAACTTAAAATACCATACATACCAGACAAGCACTGATATATTTAGGCACTCATTCTTTCCCCGCAGCATCCAAGAGTGGAATCATCTCCCATCTCACGTAGTTAATAGCCCCACTCTTGACACGTTTAGAAATAGGATCACCAATCATTACCTCCCCAATCCTAATCCTCAACTCACAGTCCCTGACCCAATCCACCCTTATCCTAACCCTCTTCCTAATCCTGCCCTGGATCCCTAAATCCCCCGCACAACCCCCGCATATTATGCCGCCCATGAGCGGCCCTCTGCGGGACCCTAAAACTTGAACTTGAACTTGGAGGTTTTGGCGCCCCTTCGGATCCGAGCCAATGCTTCTCCTCTCCACTATTACCACATTATAATCAAATCTTACTCACAAGTATGTATTCTTTAAGTTTACCATCGTACAACTGACTACACGTATTTTAAATCACGTCTGACAGCTGGCCAACACTGCCAGTCATATAATTATACTCCTTTTTCATTTTCTTTTTACTAACCTGGACAAAACGTACCAGCTCCATTATTAAATCTTTCGTCATTTTCGGTAAACGTTTTTCAGTACAAGATTAATTAGACCGAAATGTTTCACAGCATATTACCCCTCCTTATATAAACAGTTCACTTCCCCCTCCATTTGTCAGTTTCAATTATCTTTACGACACACACACGTCTATAACGTCATTGGTCTACGTTACCTACTTTATATGCGTAGATTGGTAAAGTGCCTTTGTAATAAATAATAGTTATGTTTTTTCGGCATTTACGATACTCCGTTATGTTTCATTTATCGTATTTCAAAGTAAATTGTTAAGTCAGCCCTTAAATTTCACACTCTTCAACCCTTCCCATTCTTTTTCCAACTTCCCATTCTCCCTTCAACCATTCCTATTTTCTTTTGAACCTTCCCATTCTTTGTTCAACTCTTCCCATTCTTTTTTCCAACCCTTCCCATTCTTTGTTCAATTCTTCCCATTCTTTTTCAAATCCTTCCCATTCTCCTTTCAACCCTTCCCATTCTCTTGTACTGTAATCGAAGGAGAATGGGAACAAGATGGACACAAATAAATTTTCGAAAATTTGATTTACGTTTATCATCAATATTATAATGAAACGAGGCATGAACGTGTATAATTATAATCCATGATGCTTTTGTTTGCTCTAGCACTGTAAGGTCATACGAGCCAAATCTTACTTGCACTACTCGTAATGAGTAAATAATAAAACTGAAATAGTGGTGACGAGGTTTTAGCCAATCAGCGTTTCTCTCCGATATCCATTTTTGAGGTGGGCCAATCAGTTATGAGTCCTACCATACCTACAAAATCTTACAGGTCTAGCGTGGTCTGCTAACTTCATATTCAATCCATGATTTGGATAGTTTTGACCTAAATTTGATTCATTTCCCACCCAAAACACTAGTCACCATCATGTGACCTCTGTATGGGGTAAAAATATATTTCTTAGCTTAGAGGGAGGATATTCAATTGGCAAATAACATAACTAGTTAGAGATAAAGAGAAGAAGATCTAAGCAAATTGTGATTTTTCCGACATAATGATAATTGTATAGTTACCGTAAAGGACTGAGAGATTTTCTAATGGTGTACATTTTCTATGGTTTGTATCCAGATAAACCCAAGAAGACTGATCGAGTTAGTTACTGTTCCTTATTCCACTTTCCTTGCCTTCTGTCTATACTTCTAGTACTCGCCTTGGTTCAGCGTTATGAATTTCGAGAGCCCAGGCAGAGATGAACAGGCTGGAATCCACACCACCATGGAGAAGGTTTTATGCTACACGTACAGTCATTGCAGCAGCATACAATGGGCAAGAATAAATCACTACAGTTTCGTAGGTAAGTATTTAAAAACTTTGGAAGTGGAGGCATAATGTTATCAAACTTCTTTGCCTTTCCTGTTTTATTCGTGCTTGCTCTCCCATCTCTATATCACCTTTTCCTTCGTCCTACAGTGGCTTCCGTGTTTAGTGGGGGGTCTTCTATCACCCTCAAATCAACCTATGTCTGTCTGCTCTTAAAAGCCAGTGGTATAAACTTCACGGTCCAGGTTTTAACTGGGATGTATTGGAGATTATAATGGATGAGTATAGACCTCCTAAATTATTACTATTATATTATTATTATTGTTATTATTATTATTATTATTATTATTATTATTATTGTAGCTACTATTACTATTACTATTATTGTTATTATTATTATTATTATTATTATTATTGTTGTAGCTACTACTATTATTATTATTATTATTATTATCATTATCATTATCATTAACCTGTTCTTCTTCCCTGTTTGAAAGAAGGGAAGTAAGAAGAGAGAGCTGATAATGAGGACTGGGGGAAAATTGAGAGGAGAGAGAAAGGCAAAGGGTGGGAAAAAAGTATATAATTATGGGTAATTTGAGATGAGAGGGGACATATTGTAATTAGAAGGCGGACGTGGGGTTATCACACACACACACACACACACACACTGGGGCATACACAAAATAAAAGTAAAATGAAATAATAATAATAATCGACTAACGGGTGTGATATTGGTGGTGCAGTGCCGGTCTAAAACTTGGTTACCTCTTGCTTGCCGGGGTAATGGTTATGCAAATGTAATCAAAAGTTGGCAAGAATTTGTTTTGACACGCGGTGAGGTAAGGTAAGGTTGAGAGAGAGAGAGAGAGAGAGAGAGAGAGAGTATAAATATTATAATGTCCGAATGGGCGTCCCAAATTTGCCCTTAAAATCCAACACGCAACAATATATTTTCTCCGTAATGGACATAAAGAGCTCATGCTGAATTGGCAACACTGAGGGCCCACCTTCACGACATCCATAAATAAAATACCTTACAAATTGATTTTCTCTGTGCTAGCCGCCCTTAAATGTAGACAGTGCTGGTGGTAAATCTGGAGCAACTGGATTCCCCCAAACTATTCCAAGCAACAGGCCACCATTATTTGTGTTAAACCAGTCCTGTTGTTTCCCGCGGCCTACTGTGGAGGAATCAAGGCGCTCTAATGTACCAAAAAAAAAAAAAAAAAAAAAGTGTATTACCCCCTTCAAGTTTCCTACCCACATCTGAGCCAGGCATATTATTTTCTCTCTGAGGGGGTGGATGGGTGGGTGGGTGTGCGTGAGGGCGTGCTTGCCTTTTGCGGGCGTGTGTGGGCGTGATCTTCTACCCCTCCCTCAGTTTTCCCACCGGTCTAAAACCTATCTTGTTTGTTCTTTATTATTTTCTATTTAGTTAGTTATTGTGAAGTGTTGTGATGTTCCGAATATGTGTGTGTGTTTGTTTGTTATTGAATATGTATCAATGTTGCTAGTGGAAAATTATGAAAATCCCAATACTACTCGCCAAAAAAATTCCAAGAAATCCCAAGATTCTAAGGTATTCACTCGCCACTGACTTGCCCACATCACCACCCCATGCCTACCAGCTGGCTCTCACTCCTTATGGCCAGTCCGTCCCAATATAGTGTAACCACTAGTTGCACTTAAAATATAGTTAAATATAGAAACATTGCTAGTTACTGTGTTTTTTTAATCAGAATAAATGAAACTCCTTATATTTCAAAAAACAAAAAATGTTAAGAAATGCTCCCTTTTTCAATATAAATTTCCAAGATCCCAAGGTGTTCTTCATAATCCCAAGATCTTGAGAAAATTTCCGAGCACTGTCAACCTTGGTGTGTATGTGTTGTGTGTGTGTACTAACTGGCAACTCACACCTTCCTGCCATCCAGTAGTGGTGATCCCTCCCGCTGATGCAAACATGTCGCCAGATTATTTATTTCCCCTCAATTTCAACAACACCACCAACACCGTCATTTCACCATCTCCTGCCTAGACTTGTTCACTCTCAGATACAAATAAATATATATATATACTGTATTTTTATGCCGGACTGAAGGCGAAAAAGATAATTTATAGGAAGACAGGGAAGGAAATAAGAAAGAGAGAGTGGCAACTATTTTCTAGCCCTGCTGGGTGGCCGATGTACAGTAATTGCCAAAAGACTAGTCCTGTCGCCTCTCGGGTATCTTCGTTACTTGAAAGACAGTGTCGTTAAAGAGACATACATACATACATATTCACTTGTTTGTTCTATATGTCTGTGATATAGCCTACGATTCGTACATCCCACATGATATTTATACATATTCCAAACAGCATTAATTAGAAACAACCGACAATTGAGTAGCGATAGGACTTTTGGTCATGGCTGTAGAGGGCTGTTTGGGTGCAAATTATACGGGAATTCTTAACACCCCCTTTAGAATTCACACTTGAATCGTAATTACTCATTCCTATAAACACACCGCTATGAAAACTGTCTCGTGAATCTACCGTGTGTGTGTGTAACTCAACCACGGGACTTGAGGCTGTCAGTAGAGAGAGAGAGAGAGAGAGAGAGAGAGAGAGAGAGAGAATACTAAAACATCAAAAAGGAAAATGGGCAAGGGGCTGATGAAGTGTGTGGAAAATGAGAGAAGGATAATGAAATGTTTATATATAAATCTATACTGTAGGCCTGAGTGTAGGGGAAACTACTTTTACCACACACACTACTATACCTCGCCTCTTTCATTTGTTGTGTTGCTGTTTGAAGGCCCTTTGTATTCTCCTTATATTCCCTTGTATTTCCTTTGTATTCCATATTAGCATGTGCTCGAGGAGATGGAAGGAAAGTGAATTGTTTGTGCCAGTGAGATGAATAGATGTAAAGATGGGTGGATAAATTATTAGATAGATAGGCAACTACTGAGATAGATAGATAATAGTCATAGATAGATAGACAGACAAATAGTTCCTCTTTCTCTGTAAGCATTTTCCTCTCGCTCATCTCTCCGAATTTTCCCAATTTTTTTTCCCCTTCCTCCCCTCTCTCATTTTTCTTCCTTTCCCAAATTTTTCCTCCTCTCTCATATAACCTCCTTTATCTAATTTTTTCCTCTCCTATCCTCTCATATTTCCTCCTTTTCCTAATTTTTCCTCTACTCTTATATCTCAACCTTTTCCTAATTTTTCCTCTTCTCATTTTCCCCCTTTTCTTATTTTTTCCTCTTCTCTCTCATATTACCTCCTTTTCCTAATTTTTTCATCTTCTCATTTTTCCTCCTTTTCCAAATTTTTTCCTCTCCTCTTCTCTCTCATATTACCTCTTCCTAATTTTCTCCTCTCCTCTCCTTCATATTTCCTCCTTTTCCTTAGTTGTTCCTCCTCTCCCCTAATTTTTCCTCTTCTCCTTTTTTCTCCTTTTCCTAATTTTTCCTGTCCTCTCTTCTCATATTGTCTCCTTTATCCAATTTATTCCTCTCCTCCTCTCTCAATTTTCCTCCTTTTCCTAATCTTTTAGATCCTTTTCCTAATTTTTTTCTCTTTTCTTCTCTTTCATATTTCCTTCTTTTACTAATTTTTTCCCCTCCTCTCCTCTCCTTTCATATTTCCTCTTTTTCCTAATTTTTTCCTCTCCTCTTCTCATTTTTCCTCCGTTTCCTAATATTCCTATTCTCATTTTTTCTCCTTTTCCTGATATTTTACTCTCCTCTTCTCATTTTCTTCCTTTTCCTAATATTTTCCTCTTCTCTCATTTTTCCTCCTTTTCCTAATTTTTTCCTCTCCTCTTCTCATATTTCCTCCTTTTCCTAATATATTTCTCTTTTCTCTCATATTTCCACCTTTTCCTAATATTCCTATTCTCCTTTTTTCTCATTTTCCTAATTTTTTTTACTCTCCTCTTCTCTCATTTTTCCTCCTTTTCCTAATATTTTCCTCTTCTCTCTCATATTTCCTCCTTTTCCTAATTTTTTCCTCTCCCTCTCTCCCCCTTCTCCCCCTCTATAATGACACCTCCAAGTCGTCTTATCTAATTACCTACAAGTTGTAATTATTTCTGTGCTGTATCATTAAGAATTGTGCGGTTCTTAATTAGAGTAATTTGGGGTATCACTCTTATCTTAAATCAGAAAAAAAGAAAGGAGAGAGAGAGAGAGAGAGAGAGAGATGGTGGTGGTGGTGGTGGTGGTGGTCGAGATAGGGAAAGATTTTTTTCTCTCTCTCTCTCACACAAAACAAAAATATCTCTTCCTCTCCTCTCTCTCTCTCTCTCTCTCTCTCTCTCTCTCTCTCTCTCTCTCTCTCTCCAAGCCTGAAAACTGAACACACACACCAAGCCTGAAAAGTGAACACACACACACACACACACACACACACTGCAATACAACACAAAAACTGACATCATCTCCTTAAGGTCACGGTCGTCTGGTCTATATAATATAATGACACAGGACAGAGAGAGAGAGAGAGAGAGAGAGAGAGAGAGAGAGAGAGAGAGAGAGAGAGAGAGAATGGAAGAGAGGAAAAAGAGAAGAGGGGGATGAAGGATGGAAGAGAGAAAAGATGGAAAGAAAGGAGGGAAAGAATAAAGGAGAGGAGGAAAGAGGGAATGAATAATAAAAAAGAATGAAGATGGAAGCGAGAGACAAGAAGAAAGGGACACAAGGAATAGAAAAAAAAAAAAAGGAAAAAAGGGTAAAGGACGGAACGAAAATCGAGGAAAAAATGAAGGAAGGAGTGTCTGGGATGGTTTTTCTGTCTCCAAACGTCCTTATAATGAAGGCTGGCGTGTTTATGGCTCCCTTCCGTCACACCCTTGTCTCTTAAGGACCCTGTGGCTGTGTATGAAAATTGGAGGCTTCTGATTCCTCCAAACTATGCCACGAAACAAGCTCTTTTAATTAATGTAGGTCCATATGGTGTTTCGTGGCAGTGTTTGAAGGACTCTCTATAATCTCCAATTTTCTGACTTACATCACAGGGGTCCTTGAGGGGAGATTTTCATGTTGGTGAATTGAAAGGTATGTGATTCCTCCAAACTATGCCACGAAACAGATCCCCTATTAGTACCATTGAGGGGGTCTGTTTCCTGACATAGTTTGGAGGAGTCATTAGCCCTCCAATTTACCGCCAAGAGCGTCCCACGTTAATAAGAAATAATCTGCCACTTGGATATATATTTTTCTTAAAGGAAGGAAGTCATTTCGGGGTCATAATCTATTTTTTATCGACCTGCAACAAAACGTAAAGAAGTGTGTGTGTGTGTGTGTAATTTCCATATTTTATCTTTTATTTCCTTTTTTATTCTAATTATTCATGTATATTTTATTATAATATTTATCATTTAGAACACACAAAAAAGTAATGAAAAAGTGGTGTTGCTCAATTTAAATGAATAGCTTCCATGGTGATAATTTCAGACTTTTAGAGAGAGAGAGAGAGAGAGAGAGAGAGAGAGAGAGAGAGAGAGAGAGCGAGAGCAAACTGGATATATTTACTAAGTGAATATTCTCTGAAAAATTATCAAATGTTTTCGACAAGAAGTACACACACACACACAAACACCAAATTGCAACCCTAACTTACAAACACACACACACACACACACACGCACACACACAAAATACAGGAACCCCTACACACACACAAAACAGCAATATTTACACACACACACACACACAAAACAGCAACTATTACACACACACACACAATACAAGAACCCCTACACACACACACACACACACACAACAGGAACCCATACACACACAAAACAGCAACTCTTACACACACACACACACAATACAGGAACCCCTACACACACACACACACACACACACACACACACACACACACACAATATCATCAGCTTGGCGTTGGTGTTGGTGGGGGATAGTGAAGCCTCAACACCACCACCATCGTTAAGGTTTTATGAGATAATTCTTGATCATAACCACCACACCAATTATATCTACCACCACTACTACCACCACCACTGCTATCACTATTATCACTATTACCCATAATTTTGTTCATCCCTCTACTACTACTACTACCACTACTACTACCTTCTGCACTACAGGCTATACCATTTAACCTTCTATTTCGACCACAACTATTATTTTCCTTATATATATATATATATATATATACACACCCCCTTTCCTATATCACACACACACACACACTTTCCCATATCACACATGTTCCCATATCACACACACACACACACACACACACACACACTTTCCCATATCACACATGTTCCCATATCACACACACACACACACACACACACACACTTTCCCATATCACACACACACACACTTTCCCATATCACACACACACACTTTCCCATATCACGACACCAGACGACTCCCAAATATTTCCAGCTAATGACACCGGTAAAAAATAAAATAATAATAATAATAACTATAATAATAATAATAATAACTTGAAGGAGAAAGAGTGGGAAAAAATATTAATTACATGGCCTTTCCTGCCGTGCACATTTTGGATGTTTATAATCCAGGCACTAACTAGATTCACACACGCTTGCTGACATACATACATGCATATATATATATACTCTCACGCATACATATATACATACATGAATACATAGATACTCTCACATACACACATACATACTCTCACATACATATATACAGTACATACATACTATCACACACATATACATACATACTATCACACACATACACATACATACTCTCACACATACATAATATATATCTCTCTAGGTTTTACTCTCTCTCTCTCCCTCTCTGTCCGAACTCGTAAATTTCCCTCTAATGAAGTTGGGATAGCGAGCGACCCGAACCAAGGGACACACACCGCCTTGGCCTTCACACACACACACACAAACAAACCGACCTCCTACCCTGCCATGAATCATCGTACACCCCGCGTACGATGTGTGTCAATAGTTTTTATTATACTCACCCTGATTTACGGTTCCCCACGACATGACACCTCCGGGGATTTATTGCACACTCGCGAATTAAAGGCCGTGATGTGAAAATTTATGAATACTCCTTTCTTCCATTTCCTGCGTGTGTCCTTGTTGTGGGTGGGTGATGGAGGGGGTTAAATCGTATAAAATCATCCCTAGCTGGCAACTGTGCTTTACATGGCGGGGCCCCTTCGTCGACAAGCGAGTCACCTGATTGGTTAATGTCGTGTTTAGGTTCGTGACGTCACATAATCATAAGTTATCAAGTTGTGTTGCCACGCGTCTAACATTTTCACGATTAATTGTCTTGTGCCTTCATTCCTCACGGTGACAGGTTGTAAACACTGAACAAATATATGCAGCTTCAGTATCTAAGTTCTTATAATTTGTCTGATGATCTAAAAGCGAGTTAAAAAATAATTTAATATGGAATGAAACAAGGTAGGATATTAGAGATGAAGGCATATGGCAACATTCTAAATACTTACTGGCCATGTTGGTTAATTCATGATTGCCAATGTAGCGTGTGTTTTTTTAGGCTGATTTTGTACATATCATTTTAAGTTGTGTGTATTTGTTCTTCCCATGACAAGTGTTGATAATAGTTTATATGTACATAAATATTTTCTGCACACTCTCGTTTCCCAACAAAACTCCTAACAATAATCACAAATGTAAACTCTCTCACCGTTGAAAAAATTATAAACAACCCGCTAACTTGGTATTCGCTTGGTGAGGCTGCGCTGTCAGAGAGAGAGAGGGCTGGTTGACCACTTGCAACGTCGTTTTATTTTTAATTTATTTTATTCCCATGAGAGAAAGTAGAGAGGGAGGGAAGAAGGCCAATTGAGAGGGTACAGTGGATGAATATAAAGATAGTGATAGATTATATAAGGAAGGACAGTATGTATGAATTATTATTATTATTGGTATTATTTCTATTATTATTACAGTAGTAGTAGTAGTAGTTGTTGTTGTAGTAGTTGTTGTTTAACGAGGGTGAATACTGGTGGAGGGAAGTAGTAACACGCTTCAGTAGCTAATTAATAGACAGACAGACAGACCAACAGGAAACCTAGATAGACGGACAAACAGAAAGCCAGGCAGGCAGACAGACAGTGAGGGAGATTAATAGCACCATATAAAGCAAATGTCGGAAGCAGGGAAGGATGAAATAAGCAATAAAAAATAATGGGGAGTGGTTGAATGGACACTATTTCCGGCTTGTGCAATAATGATGTGCAATATTACTTAGTGGGGGAGGGAGGGGAGGGGATAAAAGAGGTTTGAGTGACAGGGAAAATGAGGGAAAAGGGAGGGAATAAATAGAAGGAAGGAGGTAGAGAAAGAAAAGAGGATAAAGGAGGGTGAAGGCAAAGAGAGAGAGGGAAGGGGTAGGGGGGAGGAGAGGGGTTAGGGAAGGGGGGAGAGGGGGAGGGGAAGGAAAGAAAAGGAAGAAAGGAGGTAGGGAGAGAACAGAGGAAGAAGGGGGGAGGGGAAAGAAAAAGAGAAAATGGGGTAGAGAGAACTATGTGAGTAAGAAGGAAGGGGGACAGGAGAGGGGGGCTAATCTCCCCCTGACAACCTCCATCACACATAAGGTATTATATACGAGCTTATTGGTCACAGAGGTTAAATAGTTTGATAAGAGAGAGAGAGAGAGAGAGAGAATGTGTGTGTGTGTGTGTGTGTGCAAATGAGTTGATGATCTTAGTTATGACTGTGTGTGTATGTGTGTGTGTGTGTGATAGAGAGAATGTGGTTGTATATATATGTTTGTGTGAGTATGTGTGTGTGTGTGGGTGTATATGTCAGAGAGAGAGAGAGAGAGAGAGAGAGAGAGAGAGAGAGAGAGAATGTGTGTGTGTGTGTGTGTGTGTGTGCAAATGAGTTGATGATCTTAGTTATGACTGTGTGTGTATGTGTGTGTGTGTGTGTGTGATAGAGAGAATGTGGTTGTATATACAGGGTGTATCGCGAGGTATATCATTAAATTACACCAGAGATATAAAATAAAATGTTGAGTATATTTTGTTGTATAAAGTATGGTGTGTGTGATCTCAGTAAAGTACAATGACTACTGATAAAAACTATTTTAACGTGTGTTGTCAAATGGCGGTGAGCGTCGGAGGGAGTGGTAGCCTAATATGTTTTTCGGACCAAAGAGGCCTTATTTATTTCATCTTAATAAATTTTATCATGATTGCAATATTTATGTGAAGTTCTATAACGTACATTGAATCATATTTTCAATGCAGAGGGATAATAACAGGCCCGTATAAGAAGAAAATCCATGAAATGTAGGGAAATGCTAAGACT
The DNA here is from genome assembly GCA_033782935.1 of Petrolisthes cinctipes. Taxonomy (NCBI): domain Eukaryota; kingdom Metazoa; phylum Arthropoda; class Malacostraca; order Decapoda; family Porcellanidae; genus Petrolisthes; species Petrolisthes cinctipes. The sequence continues at coordinate 1,622,844 of JAWQEG010000247.1, forward strand.
TGCACCTGGCGTTATGTCGGGTAAAGTTTACCTAACCTCCAAAAGATATTAATCATATTTCGTCGAATATTATTAATAGGGGCCTGGTATTATCCCTCTGCATTGAAAATATGATTAAATGTACGTTATAGAACATCACATAAATATTGCAATCATGATAAAATTTATTAAGATGAAATAAATAAGGCCTCTTTGGTCCGAAAAACATATTAGGCTACCACTCCCTCCGACGCTCACCGCCATTTGACAACACACGTTAAAATAGTTTTTATCAGTAGTCATTGTACTTTACTGAGATCACACACACCATACTTTATACAACAAAATATACTCAACATTTTATTTTATATCTCTGGTGTAATTTAATGATATACCTCGCGATACACCCTGTATATGTTTGTGTGAGTATGTGTGTGTGTGTGGGTGTATATGTCAGAGAGAGAGAGAGAGAGAGAGAGAGAGAGAGAGAGAACCCTAGTGCCAATGCCAGTTAGAGGGTCAGGTAGAGGGTCAAGTAGGGGTCATGTTATTAATTACCAGTTGAGTTATTAGGGCCTCCTGACCTCACCCCCCACCCCCCTTACCCCTGGCGTCTGGCACTTGTTTCTCTCTCTCTCTCTCTCTCTCTCTCTCTCTCTCTCTCTCTCTCTCTCTGACATACACACCCCACACACATACTCACACAAACATATACAACCACATTCTCTCTATCACACACACACACATTCACACACATTCATTCTCTCTCTCTCTCTCTCAAATATACAAATACACTAAGGTACACATACAAATTTTTTAATATTTTCTCATATAACCACTTTTTCTCACTTTTTCTCTGATACACACACACACACACACACACACACACATGGAGGAAGGTGGGAAGGGGTTGAGAAAAATGGAGGGAGGGGAAGAAAGGGAAGCAAGTGAGATGAAAATTGAGAGAGAGAGAGAGAGAGAGAGAGAGAGAGAGAGAGAGAGAGAAATCAAGGTAATTCTGAGAAAATATGAAAGAGGTGAACAGAGGGGAAAGTTGAAGGAAGGGTGGAAATGAGAGAGAGAGAGAGAGAGAGAGAGAGAGAGAGAGAGAGAGAGAGTAACGAACCAAGAGTAGAGGAGGGAACAGAAGTGGACGAAAAACCAGGAATAAAAATGAAAAATGAAGAAGAAAGAGGGAGACAGAAGAGAAAGGAGGATAATGCTGTGTCTATATTCCAAGAAGAGAGAGAGAGAGAGAGAGAGAGAGAGAGAGAGAGAGAGAGAGAGAGAGAGAGAGAGGACAAAGGAGAATAGTGGAAAGAATATAATTATAAGAGAGAGAGAGAGAGAGAGAGAGAGAGAGAGAGAGAGAGAGAGAGAGAGAGAGTGTGAGTTTGCTTTCCTGATCCCTATTTCCTATTCCCTTTCCCCTATTTTCCCTCCCTTCCCCTATTTTCCCTCCCTTCCCCTATTTTTCCTCCCTTCCCCTATTTTTCCACCCTTCCCCTAGTTTCCCTCCCTTCCCCCTCTTCCCTCCCTTCCCCTATTTTCCCTCCCTTCCCCCTCTTCCCTCCCTTCCCCTCTCTCTCTTCCCCTCCTTTCTCCGCCATCTTCCCTCTCCTCCCTCTTCCCTCCCTCCCCTTTTTTCCCTCTCTCTTACCCCTCCTTTCTCCCTCCCTCCCCTTTTTATCCTCTCTCTTACCCCTCCTTTCTCTCCTCTCTCCTCCCTCTCCCTCCCTCCCCCTTTTTTCCCTCTCTCTCCCCCCTCCTTACTCCCTCTCCCTCCCCCCATTTTCCCCTCCTCTCTTCCTCTCCCTCCCTCCCCCCCTTTTCCCCTCCTCTCTCCTCCCTCTCCCCCTTTTCTCCTCTCTCCTCCCTCTCCCTTTTCTCCCTCCTCTCTCCCCCCCTTTTTCTCTCCTCCCTCTCCCTTTTCTCCCTCCTCTCTCCCCCCATTTTCCCCTCCTCTCTGCCCCCCTTTTCCCCTCCTTCCTCCCCTTTTTTCCCTCTCTCCCTCCTCCCCTCCTTTATCCTCTCTCTCTCCCCCCCTCCTTTATCCTCTCTCTCTCCCCCCCTTTTCCCCTCCTCCTCCCCCCCTTTTCCCCTCCTCTTCCCCTCCTCTATCCTCTCTCTCTCTCCCTCCTCCCCTCCTCTATCCTCTCTCTCTCTCTCCCCGTTTTCCCTCTCTCATCCCCTCCTCCATCCCCCCTCCTTTCTCCCCCCCGTTTCCCCTCCTCCCTCCCCCCACTTTTCCCCTCCTCCCTCCCACCCCCATTCGCAAACCCAGACACCCATAAATTGTTAGGGTGATTAGATGGCCTCATTATGATTACTAATTATATCGTAAAGTGGGCTTAATGAACACAATGCCAGCCTGCTTTATGAGTGGGAATGAGAGGGAAGGTGTGTTAAAGTGAGAGTGAGAATGAGAGAGAAGGTATGTTAAAGTGAGAGTGAGAATGAGCGAGAAGGTGTGGTAAAGTGAGTAGAAATGAGAGTGGGAATGAGAGAGAATGTGTGTTAGGGTGAGAGTAAAAATGAGAGGGAGGGTATGATGGAGTGAGAGTAGAGATTCATGTGGTGTTTCGGATCAGCACAGACCGAATGCCTCCCAGTGAACAAGGCAGCTAGGTTGAGATAATGAGACTAAGGACAGGAACCAAGAGAGGGGGACACAACACACAGGCACACAGGAACCACATAACACACATGTAAACAATTCTCCATATACATACACACAGTCAACACACAACACGTATATACTTCTCTACATACACACGGTCACCACACAACACACACGTAAACAATTCTCCATATACATACACACAGTCAACACACAACACGTATATACTTCTCTACATACACACGGTCACCACACAACACAACGTATACCTTCTCCATGCACATACACACAACAGACACACGTATATACTTCTCCACATACACACAGTCACCACACAACACACAACACGTATACGCTTCTAAACATACATACATACAGTCACCACACAACACGTATACACTTCTAAACATACATACATACAGTCACCACACAACACACAACACGTATATACTTCTCCATGCACATACACACACACTATCAATCTACAATTTACATGGCCTTAATGACCATTACGAAGTCGATAGGCGTTAAGCCCCAGTAACTGCTAATGTGGGAAGAGAGTGACAAAGAGTGACAAAAAGAGTGACAAAGAGGGTGATAGAGTGACAAAGAGACAAAGAGAGAGACAAAGAGGGTGATAGAGTGACAAAGAGAGAGACAAAGAGGGTGATAGAGTGACAAAGAGTGACAAAGAGAGCCATAAAGAGAGTGACAAAGAGAGTGACAAGGAGAGTGACAAAGAGGGCGACAAAAAGAGTGACAGAGGGCGACAAAGAGTGACAAAGAGAGTGATAAAGTGTGACAAAGAGAATGACAAAAAGTGACAAAGAGGGCGACAAAGAGAGAGACAAAGAGAGTGACAAAACTAACTATTGGTTTGTATATGAATTCCGGTTACTTCGTGTGAAAACAGATACAGTCCACTACAACAATAATTCTACTCTCATACAAGTAAGTTATATTAATCCTTTTTGTAATAATATTCAACCTAACAATTCATTTTTATGTATTTGTTTTATCTATTTCATTTATTATTACACA